>JACXGI010013711.1:0-20311 GCA_016801175.1 Esox masquinongy | reverse complement strand
TTTCCCCTGCTCTGCCCTGAGTGCAGTGTTTTGCATTTATCTCTGTAGTGTGTAATGACTGCTGTGTAGTGTTTATGCATTAGCTGGATGTGTGTGTTATCTGAAAACAGTGTTTGGTTTTGGGTAAAGATAACATAGTTCTGAAGCAATTGTTTGATATAGCAAGACAAGTCAAAGGTTTTGACAGTGTAGCTTAAGTTTGGTGATTTGTGTTTAAGGTTTTGAGAAAGCGAGAGAAACATTCAAAAAATGTGTATTAGCAATTCAGAAATACTGTAATATCATCGAGCCACTCTGGAGTTATCTCAAACGTGCGGTTCATGCAAGACGACCAAAGACTTTGCATGACCTGGAGGCATGCAAAGACGAATGGGCAACTATACCACCTGCAAGAATTCGGGGCCTCATAGACAACTATTACAAACAACTGCACGCTGTCATTGATGATACAGGGGTGTTAGATTCTGTCCACTTTTGATCCATCAACAAAATTAATGAAACCGGTAGTCAGGGGAGAATCTTTATTTGCACGAGTCCAAGTTGTTGACCTTCCATAGTTCTTACGTGTTCGCCAATAATTACAAAGTTAACACAGTCTTTTATGCCAGGACACGTAGGAGGTGCTCAGTGGTCATAGCCAACCACTACACAGTCCATTATCCTCCAGCACATCTCCTGCAGTATCTGGCTGTCTTCCAATCACATAAGTGTATTCTATATCCTAACATTATATGGCCTGGTAGTGTCCCCGCTTGAGTTCTTGGCTCCACACACGCTTATCAGGTTGTGTGAGGCCCCTCAATATTGGATACCAACTGTTTGTGATACGGTACCTCATATAGCACAAGATAACGAAGTACCACTCCTCTGTGTTGTGTTCTTTTACAAGAGAATAGAACTAAAATACATGAGTATCATTAGGTAAAGACAGGCTTTCTCACAATGGTATGTTCCAACACACGGTCCATGGGTCTATTCATAGAGTCTATGACAGTCACATCATGGACAACTGCTATCAGGAGGTATGGACAGGGTGTGTGGGTAGGGTGTGTGGGGCTTATCAATAACGGGCCCAGCACCACGTCCCATCTATTGTCCTTTGTTCAGATTTAGTCAGCACTTTATGTTGTGTTACGTTTCTCATGCCCATTTTCTATCAGGGGGCAATACACAGTATTAAGAACCAAGGGCATGCAGACTTTTGAACAGGGGTCAGTTCATTTTTTTTCTTTGTTGCCATGTTTTGTTTTATGGTTGTGCCATTCTGTTATGACCTACAGTTGAATGTGAATCCCATAAGAAATAAATGCGTTTTGCCTGCTTACTCATGTTTTCTTTACAAATGGAACATACACTAAACAAAATTATAAACGCAACACTTTTTGCCCCCATTTATCATGAGCTGCACTCAAAGATCTAAGACTTTCTCTATGTACACAAAAGGCCTATTTCTCTCAAATATTGTTCATAAATCTGTCTAAATCTGTGTTAGTGAGCACTTCTCCTTTGCCGAGATAATCCATCCACCTCACAGGTGTGGCATATCAAGATGCTGATCAGACAGCATGATTATTGCACAGGTGTGCCTTAGGCTGGCCACAATAAAATGCCACTCTAAAATGTGCAGTTTCATCACACAGCACAATGCCACAGATGTCGCAAGTTTTGAGGGAGCGTGCAATTGGCATGCTGACTGCAGGAATGTCCACCAGAGCTGTTGCCTGTGAATTGAATGTTCATTTCTCTACCATAAGCCGTCTCCAAAGGCATTTCAGAGTACATGGCAGTACATCCAACCGGCTACACAACCGCAGACCACGTGTAACCACACCAGCCTAGGACCTCCACATCCAGCATCTTCACCTCCAAGATCGTCTGAGACCAGCCACCCGGACAGCTGCTGCAACAATCGGTTTGCATAACCAAAGAATTTCTGCACAATCTGTCAGAAACGTCTCAGGGAAGCTCATCTGCATGCTCGTCGTCCTCATCGGGGTCTCGACCTGACTGCAGTTTGTCGTCGTAATCGACTTGAGTGGGCAAATGCTCACATTCGATGGCATCTGGCACTTTGGAGAGGTGTTCTCTTCACGGATGAATCCCGGTTTTCACTGTACAGGACAGATGGCAGACAGCGTATATGGGGTCGTGTGGGTGAGTGGTTTGCTGATGTCAACGTTGTGGATTGAGTGGCCCATGGTGGCGGTGGGATTATGGTATGGGCAGGCGTGTGTTATGGACAACGAACACAGGTGCATTTTATTGATGGCATTTTGAATGCACAGAGATACCGTGACAAGATCCTGAGGCCCATTTTTGAACCATTCATCCACGACCATCACCTCATGTTGCAGCATGATAATGCACGACCCCATGTTGCAAGGATCTGTACACAATTCCTGGAAGCTAAAAACATCCCAGTTCTTGCATGGCTAGCATACTCACCGGACATGTCACACATTGAACATGTTTGGGATGCTCTGGATCATACAACAGTGTGTTCCAGGTCCTGCCAATATCCAGCAACTTTGCACAGCCATTGAAGAGGAGTGGACCAACATTCCACAGGCCACAATCAACAACCTGATCAACTCTATGCGAAGGAGATGTGTTGCACTGCGTGAGGCAAATGGTGGTCACAGCAGATACTGACTGGTTTTTGGACCCCCCGGACCCCCCCAATACAGTGAAACTGCACATTTTAGATTGGCCTTTTATTGTGGCCAGCCTAAAGCACACCTGTGCAATAATCATGCTGTCTGATCAGCATCTTGATATGCCACACCTGTGAGGTGGATGGATTATCTCGGCAAAGGAGAAGTGCTCACTAACACAGAATTAGATAGATTTGTGAACAATATTTGAGAAAAATAGGCCTTTTGTGTACATAGAGAAAGTCTTAGATCTTTGAGTTCAGCTCATGATAAATGGGGGCAAAAACAAAAGTGCTGCGTTTATAATTTTGTTCAGTGTATATTACCAATTCTCCAAGGGTATGCAGTCATTACAACTTTTGAGCACATCTGTAAACAAGATCCAGAACCGCCACTACCTTCTCTGGGTCCAAGGTCATTTAAGATGGATTGATGCGAAGTGCAAAACTGTCCTGTGGTCTGACAAATCAAAATTGGAAATTCTTTTTGGGAATCATGGACGCCGCGTCCTCCGGGCTAAAGAGGAGGCTTGTTATCAGTGCACAGTTCAAAAGCCAGCATCCGTGATGATACTGTATGGATGTGCGTTAGTGCACACGGCATGGGTGACTTGCACTTCTGTGAAGGCACCATTAATGCTGAATATACAGGATTTGGAGCAACACATGCTGCCATCCAGACAATGTCTTTTTCAGGGAATACCTTGCTTAGGTCAGCAAGACAATGTCAAACCACATTCTGCATGTATTACAACAGCATGGCTCCGTAATAAAAGAGACCGGGAGCTAAACTGCTTCAACATTCAGGATTCAAACCATCCGGTTTGTAGCTAAGCAATAAGGCACAAGGAGGAGTGGTATATGGCCAATATATCACGGCTAAGAGCTGTTCTTAGGCAGCAGCACTGGATAAAGCACTTAGCCGTTATCTACTGTATATTGGCAGTATACTGCAAACACCCGAGATGCCTTACTGCCATTTTAAACCGGTGACCAACATAATTAAACCAGTAAAATTAATGTAATAAGGTCTCATATATGGCAATCAGAATTCAGGATTCTACCCACCCAGTTTATAATTGTGTATAACCACTTTATTGTACTCATCTACAGCTAGCAGCCATGGTGTTTAAGCGGTCGGTGTATGAACATAGGAGAAAACCTAAAGGGCTCTTAAGACCCAAGCAGAAGAGTAACCTCAAAGAGATTCAGAACGTAAGCACTATTATTCTGTCAGTCCTCCCAGAATCCTGCATTATCCTGATACTATGAAAACAGCCTAATGCTTTCTCACCCCACCCCCCCACCTTCTCCCCCCGTTCCTCCCTCTCTAGATGCAATGGCCTCGTACCCCGACAGAGCGGGCGTTGATGGAGATGTTTGAGGGAAACTCCGCCCAGTTCCTGGCAATAGTGGAGGCTCTATGGGACAGCTCCCGTCGCCCGCTACAGACAGGCATGCCTGAAGAGTCTGAGATACAGGAGGTCTGTTTGGAACTCATGTCTGCAGGCATCAGCATACTGTCTGGTTAGTAGCCGTTTTACCTTCATTAGACGACATTTCATTGCCCTTAGCTTTGGCTGTCTGTCAAGACCGGTGTTGAGTAGACTGATTAATGCTTTTTCCTTCATTATGTGTTTAGGAATTGGAGGCTCCACAGAGCCAATCAGGGATGACAGTCTCCCCACTTGTTTAAATGCTGTGACAGGGAGCTTTACTCTAATGGAAATGGCAGCCGCTGGTGAGAACTTTGAAGCACTGTCTTTCCATATAAGCCATTCGGGCTTTGAAATGAAAGTCTAACTGGAAAAACCAAAATACCCCATTTTGTTGCTTGAGATATCTGGTCGCTGCCTGCGCTGTTTCAAGTCTCTGTTATCAACCAGTCATTAAGCTGTTTTTCAGATTTTTCCTGTACATGCCTGTTCATCACAAAGATGTGACTGAAAGGAACCTACTTTGCTCAGATTAATTATAAATTAATAATAATGTTGTCCCTTATAGCATTAAATAATGTTAGTGAGTTGAAAACACACGTATGAAAACAATTATTTTATATTGGATAAATTATTTTCCTGACTAACTTTTTAACAATTTTACAAGTTTACCCCAATTTCTAAATGGCCGACTCCGGATTATGCCTTTGTGTTGTCATAACAACTCAAAAACACTATTGGCGGAGTCATGGTTTGAGACTCCTGTGATATGTATCTTGCCAAGCTGTTCCACTTCTTTTCACACTGCTTGCTCAACTAGAATGTTTTTTTGCCGGAACATGTGCTGAAGGTGAATGTCCATAATTGAGCCTGCAGGTGCCCAACCTACCACAAGGAGTTGCTAGTGTGCGACTATACAAGTATAAGACAGCCCCGTTGGACATTTTGTCCACCACGGCCAGCTCTGAGGTTTCACATCTACCTGGAAACCATTGTCAATGTTGTTAAGAAGACTGTTTTGTTTCCCAGGGGAGAACAAGGTGTCTGTGGATGCTGCGGTGAAGTTTGTCAAGCTTCTGTTCCTTTATGAGCAGTGGGAGATGTTCTGTATCCTCTCAGATGCTATGAAACACAGTGTGCTGCCGGTAACACACCTTTACTAGGACGGGTTTCACACATTGCTTTATTTTAGTTTCATACACAATTGACTTAGCCGGCATTAGATCTATAAAATCAGAACAATTGTTTTGTCCAGATGAACATGATTTTAAGAGCACCAACTAAACAGCTAGTGGAGTGATAAATGGCTACATTTCAGTTTAATACACAGTAAGCCTCGGTGATATGTTTATTGTAAGGATATTGATTCACATATAGTAGTAGGAAACATGCTAAAGAAATGGAAAATTCTACATATTTACTAGGACATGCATGGCTCGTAGTCATACACCGATCAGCCATAACATTATGACCAACTGTCTAATATTGTGTAGGTCCCCTTTTGCCGCCAAAACAGCCCTGACCCGTCGAGGCATGGACTTCCCTAGACCTCTGAAGGTGTGCTGTGGTGTCTGGCACCAAGACGTTAGCAGCAGATCTTTTAAGTCCTGTAAGTTGCGAGGTAGGGCCTCCATGGATCGGAATTGTTTGTCCACCACATCCCACAGATGCTCGATTGGATTGAGATCTGGGGAATTTGGAGGCCAAGTCAACACCTTGAACTCTTTGTTGTGTTCCTCAAACCATTCCTGAACCATTTTTGCTTTGTGGCAGGGTGCATTATCCTGCTGAAAGAGGCCAATGCCTTCAGTGGATCTGCTGCTAATGACTTGGTGCCAGATACCACAGCACACCTTCAGACGTCTAGTGAAGTCCATGCCTCGACGGGTCAGGGCTGTTTTGGCAGCAAAAGGGGGACCTACACAATATTAGGCAGGTGGTCATAATGTTATGGCTGATTTGTGTATATTTTATTGTCATGTCTGAAATACCATTTAATACCATAACAAAATAAGACAAATACTGTGATGGAATATTTTGGCCAAATGGCCCATCCCTAAACTATAACATGCATTTTTATGTGACAGAAGATGGAGGGGCAATCTTACAGAAAATCAGAGCTGGAACTGTGCATCCTGGACTCAATGGAGCGCTTCCTATCTGCACAGAGGAATAAATTCCACAGCAAGGAGGACACTGTGCCAGGTACTGTTACCTGTCACTGTCTGTGTTAAGTCAAGCTGGCTGAAATGGCAAATAACAAGAGTGTGGCGGACATGGATTTCACAAGTTTGCACATCATCGTCTGTCTCTGCAGAGAAGGACAGACAGCTGGGCGGGGTTATGAGCGAGGAGTTTGTCACTCTGGTACAGACTATACAAACCTGTGTCTGTGACTCAGCTCAGGTTAGACCTCACTCCGTAGAAACCAATCTGTATGCTGTGTCTATGCTATAGTGAATAATTGACCTCTTAACACCTACTGGATGTGGACACCTCATCACTTTGCAGGATGTGCAGCCCGACAGGGACCTGGTGATGGACATAGTACTGAATCTGTGGTCCAAATGTAAGATTGTCTTCCAGAGAGCGCAGGTTCGACACTGGGATCCTGTGCGCTTCCTGAACAAGATGGAGAACCAGGACAAAGTAAAGTAGCTCTACAGAAATCAGTCACTGCAAATGTATGTACTTTACATGATTGCTGCTTGTTTCATACTGTTTTATTCTCTCTCTGTCTTTCTATCTCTGTCTCTGTAGTGGGTGTGGACACTGTCTGTGCTCAGCGAGGTGTCTCATGCGTGCGAGCTGGCAGACTCTGAACCAATAGTGTTTGCTGAGATGACCATCAGGCTAGCCATGGTGCTGGAGAGCACAGCAGATTCCACTTTCCACTCAGGCAGGAATACAGGTAGCTAACAGCTACTCTAATTTGCACACCATTTTGCCGGACCGCGTAAGCGGAGCTAGCCAAGAAGAGCGAATGTCTCTTACTGAGTGAGTGAGTGACTGACTGACTACCCCTTGTTAAATAGTATAGTGGTTAGAGACACAGACTGCTATGTGGGCAGCCGGTGTTCGAATCTCACCACGGATAGAACAAAGTATGCATTAGGATTTGTTCAGGATAGACAAAAACTTTGCTGGCTACAAGCTTCAGTAGCTATGTTATAGTAAGCCTAAAATACTACTGTTTATGGTTATATTGCAACTATTTCTGATGTGTTTTTGAAGTACGCATCCATGCATGCTTTTTGGGGTAATATAGACCACAACCCCTTGTGCTGTAAAAAAGGGAGGGTTTCCACGATTCTCTCATCTTTTCACTTGACGAAAAAGTCAGTTACCTTCACCTATATTGATAATTGTTGTATCAATGTCATTCACGAATGAAAGAACTTTGTTGTGCCATGAAATGAAATAGCTTTGGCAGTGTACAGTTCATCTTCAGTCTTGCTAGCAATTGCTCAATTCTTAAAAATATTCCTAGTAGTAAGTTGGTACTAGTAGGCCTATTACTGGGAAATAAAAGCCATACAGTTCATAGATGCTATTTGTGCTGGAAGTAAACTTAATTAGAAACGTTAGTCAGATTAACACAATAATTAATAGTGTCTAGCTAAATATTCAAAGTTGGCGTGATGTTAACGTGTGACAAAATGATCTAATGTTGAGACACAATTTTCTGACAAGGTAATATGTCCCAATCGGTCCCAATACTGGCATACTAGCTTACTATATACAAACTGTACGTACTTCACCATCATCCACAAAGTACGTACTTTTAGTACGTAGTGTGTGATTTGAGATTCAGCCAATGCTTTTGATTTCCTCATAGTTCACATTGCGTAGTGGTTAGCTGTTCAACTGTTATTGTATGGACGACCATCTACGGTAATCTTTGCACAAGAGTACACCTTAGTTACGTTAATGAACGTTCTGTTGCCTACGTTATTTCAGCAAAAATGAAATGACTGGGATAAAAGTTGCATTTGGAGACTATACGGAGGTGGACTGACTACCAGCAAGCCCTGTGGTCTTGTGGAAACATCCCCGACCTTAAATATTATGACCCCAGTTTGATTCCCCTCCCAGACATTCCAATTTTTGTCTCTCAATATTTATCCATTCTGTACTTTTCAGCCGTAACACAACAATACTGTATATATCCACTCTGTAAAACCATGAATCCCATATATTTAAGAAAATAATTGTATTACTTGACCCTTATATACTGTTATTGTTTTCTAAAGAAACAAACTAGCTATGGAGTGATCGGAGTCATTTTTTTGTTATAAGTAGGCTGTATAGTTTTTAGCTAGCCATCTACAGTAATCTTTGCACAAGTGTAAACTTTAGTTCTGTTAATAAACGTTCTGTTGCCCACGATATTTCAGCAAAAATGTAATGGCGGGGGTAAAAGTTACATTTCAACTGTTTAAATAGCATAATGGTTAAAGACACAGTCTGCCACATAGATAACCGCGGATCAAAACCAGCCTGGAACAACAACATTCATCCCTTCTAATCGCAGACTGGCTGAACTAGGCTTGCCTGGTTCCTTTTCTGGTTACTAATGCCCTTATAGGGCAATAACAATGGATATCAAAAATATGTGCTAGTTCATAAATTGCTTTTAAGTAATTGTTGGACTGTCACTCAATGTACCCAAATATCTTAGTCAGGGAGCCGGGTCGAGCTAGCGTGATTCCTCTTCCTACACTAATGACATTTTATTCTTTGTGAAATAACAATTATTTATGTCAAAAACAAATGTTCTGTCACAGCGAATATACAAAATAGGAGAACACCAATCGATTTTGCTACAAGCCAACCCAAATACATACATTTCAGTCGCAGATTTTGAAGTTGGCATTTTGTAACATCTCCTCCACAGACAATTTGTGTGGACTTACTACACAAGTGAATACAGACAATTTTTAGATATTCATTGTTATTCCCCTTTAATGAGGAAAAGAAGTGCATTACACTTCCAGAAAAGGATTCCAAATTAGGCTATCTGTGTAGAAGTCATGTTTTTAGTTCCAGGTAGAACCCATTTTAGTTCCAGGGAGAACTCTTTCCTGGTTAAAGGTAGAATCCTCTCTGGAAAGAATTGCATATACAGACCAACCATTCAGGGACAACCTTAGAACCGTTTTGGAAGCCTGTTTGTCTGGGAAAATATAGTCTCATTGGAGATTTTCCCTGACTTTTTTGCAATATCAATAGGAAACATTACCATGGTTGAATTACACTCATGTATATTTTCTGTGTCTGCGTTATTTTCTGTGGTGACTTTGTTTGCATTAACATCTAATCAAATGTTAAATCTAACTTGCACAGCAGTCAGTGTGTCCCTATCAAGGAGGCTCATGGGTAGGTTTACTGATGTGTTCTTTCCCATGTTGCCCCACAGCCTCAAGCGAAGACAACAGCGTGGCATCGATGCCTACAGAGAAAAACACTGACAACTTTTCCAACAAGTCGCCATCGGGGCAACTGCAGTCAGTGTGGGAGGTGGTGGAGAGAGGTCTGAAAGGACTAATCAGTGGCTGGACCAGACTAATGCCATGCGATGGATCAGCCATCTCTGACATGGTATTCATGCAAGTAAGGCACCTTTACACCTAATGTTTTCTGCTTTCCTCTATAGAGACATGCTAAACAAAAAGGGTTCTTTATTTTCAGGAAAGGTTTATCTGCTCTGTAATGATAGAAGATAACCCTTTTCGGTTATATACTCTGATTCAGTCCCATCGTAGGGGAATATATGTTTCTCATTCACCCCCAGCAAAAAAGGTTTTTTACATTTTATTTTATTTTTTTACATTTTTTTACATTTTTTTTACATTTCGCTGTTGTATTCTTGTCATTTTGTGTTGTGACAAAATAAAAGTAATTGAAGTAGTTTCATACTAAGAACCTCAATATTTGAGACATTGTTAACCTCCCTTACTAAAGCAGTATTGTGTGTGCATGTAAACAAGACCATAGTGATTGGTTGCAGACAAAAACAGTTTCTCTGACGTTAAAAAAACAAAAAGAAATAACTAGCACTTTTTTTCCAAGTGAACCACATTCAAGGTAGTAGCAATGGCAGCTATTATCCTACAGATCTCTCACCTGACATAATTGTTTATTTCCAGAAGTTTGCTCACCATTCCACTCCAGAAGGAAAAGACAACAAGAGGGTGAATAGTCCCTCCCTGTCACACTCCCTGTCTCCAGCCCCTATGGACCTCTATGTGGAACTGCTGTTTGTCCAGCACAGAGTCTCCCTAAAGCTGATCTACACTTGCCCAGGTCTGTCAGCAGGGTCTCCAGACAGGCAGTCAATCAGAATCCCAGAATTCTGTCTATGAGCCCCGCCATGCTTTTTTATCCACAATGTCAGCATCTGTTAAATCACACAAACCTAACTTGTGTTCCTGTTTTTGTAATATATTACTGTTGCGCTAATCTTACAAAATCTGCTGCACTCTCTACCCTAACCTTCCCTCTGTATGTTAAGTCCAGCCTGTTTCTGTGCATTTCTGTGTTCTGTTCCATAGCTGAGTTTAAGCAGCATGCTGGGGACAGCAGGAGTTCTCTGAGGCCTCCTGTTTGTGTGGAGACACAGTCTGAGGCCATGGCTAACAAAGCCAAAGGAGGTGAGATGCCCTCACACCTGGCCCCTGCATTTAATCCCATTTAGACCCATGTGGTGGTATATGTTGAGCTGACGTTTTGCTCTTTATGAAACAGCATTTACACTGCAGTTCAAAAGTTTTTGGACAGTGACCCAATTTTTGTTGCTTTGGCTTTTTACTCCAACACACTGGATTATAAATGAAATATTGACTACAGTGCAGTTTTAATGTGAAATTTGGATTTGCTTCCATAAACCGAGAACCATGTAAGAATTGCAGCCCAAATTATATATAACCCCTTTCATTTTAGATGACCAAAATAATTAGAATGAAATGCTTAGTTATGCATACATTTGATATATTTAAGGCAAATACATACTCATAACAGATGTGTGTGTATATGTATGTATGTATGGATTTAGGTGACTTTTCCTGAAGAATTGTGAAGTTTCTAAAACTTCCAAAACTGCCGTAAGGAACTTCAGTGAAGTGTACCCTAACCCTGAAAAAACTGTCAATGATTGCCTTGCTATCCCAATTTTCAGTAAGGCGATTGAAGGGGGATTGTCTCCAAAATCGGATAAAGACGGCCTCAACATCCTGCCTTCAGGAGGAAAATATCACCAGGCTTATTTGCATGAAAAGCTGCTCGAAAGAGTTGGGCAGTTTCAATTTCACCACAGCAGTATCTCACTTTGAGCAGGCCAAGATCCGGTTGCAGACTCGACTTGCTCCACTGATATGCTAAACAAGTGTGTGCCGTGAAAACGAAGCGCTCATTGACTCCCATTGTGCATCGTTACCCAAAAGATGGGTCTGGTGCTGCGTCTGGTTTTGAGGCAATTGTTGGGTTGATTTTCAACTGGGCAAAATGACTATCTCTGCAAATAGTGTTTTGTTATTCATTAGACTGATTTAGAATATTAAACTTGTGTATATTTATTTCTGTGTAGGTAGATTTCTTTATTAAAACATTTACGATTTAGCAGTGAAGATGCAGTAGCATCTTAATAGCATTTTTATTAGTTCATGGTGTTGTATGCTAATTGTGTCCGCTACAATTCTCAAATATGTAAAATCAAATACCACCAGTCATATTGTCTGGCAACAAATTTCCCCAACGGAAGCCTTGGTACGTTGGTAGGTACAAACACAAGTAAAGTGTGCTGAACAAAGAATGAATTGAAATGTACAGTATTAATGAGGAGGAACACTGCTCTGTAGGCCTGTGATGGCCGAGATTAACTAAAATACAGACTTATTCATGTTCCCTCGAGTCTGGCATGCCACCAATACGCAGCCTATTTTATTTGTGCCAAGGTGTGGGTACCAGTGCCTACTACTTATTGCAGTACTGTGGTTGGCGCTGTCCATGGTAGTTTTGTGTTTGGCTGCTTGTGTCTGTGTGAGGTTGGTGTGTGTGGGGGTGCATTTTCCCAGAGTCAGACATTATGCTAATATTTTTGTAATATATCTGGTTTACAGATAGATAATGCTTTCTTGCACATGGCTGATCTACTCCCCCCAAAAGATAAACAAAAAATGAAGTTTTTAATTTTTTTAGAAAAAGTATTTTTTAGTACTTGGTTGCAAGTCCTTTGTATTTGATGAGTGAATTTTCCCACCCCCATACATCATCAGACGCTGGGAATCCTCACTGGTGATGCTCTGCCAGGCATGCACTGCAGCCGTCTTCATGTTTGTTTTGGGGCATTTTTTGCCAGTCTTATCTTTAACAAGCATGCTCAGTTGAATTCAGCTCAGGAATATCATTTCATAACCTCTTAGTGTTTCAAATTTAAATTCCAATGTATAGAGAGCATAGAGCCAAAAGAACAAAACTTATGTCAATGTCCAAATACGTATGGACTGCAATGTAGATACTGTTGTGATCAGAAGATATTGCCAATCATTTTCATGGTAACTGTGTGGTCCCTCAAACCTCTGTATCTACAGAGTCAGCACTGCTGGAACGTATCAAGAAGAATAAGATCTCCAAAGCTCTGTTCCTGGTCCAGAAGGCTCTGTTGTGCCAAAGGAAGGACCAGAAAAGTAGCACCATCAAGAGGCTTTTAGAGGTAAAGACACGCAAGGCAACTCCATTGCTTACATTTATTGCATCATGCCAATATCATTGCTTACATGATATTGGCATGATGCATTATAATTACATTACAATTGCATTACCTACTATCATACATTGGCATATCATTATGACACTTGCCATTGTATTCAAAGTTCCTTTTGGGGCAGATGACCAACTGAGATTTCAACTCGATGTTTCCTCAAGGGGAATTCATGAAGATTTAAAAGAGCATGAAGATTTAAAAGTGCATGTCTGAAGTGCATTACTAAGGCTTGAATAAACAATACCACCTCTAAAGAAGGCTAATTAACTAATTAGTAGTTAATACCACTTATAATCATTTCAATGTAATCAAATTGATTTTAGATGCAGTATAACATTAACTAGCTAGTTAATATTGAAGGGATTCAACAGAATTTTATTTCCTACGAATTGACGGACAACATTACATCATACAGCTCCGGAAAAATTAAGAGACCCCTGCACCTTTTTCTTTCCTTTCCTAAAAAGTTGAAAAGGAAGGTTTTGAGTGAGGAACAGAAGCGTTCAATTTGCAGTGGTCTCTTAATTTTAACCCTTCTGTTCCTCACTCAAAACCTTCCTTTTCCACTTTTTTGGAAAGGAAAGAAAAAGGTGCAGTGGTCTCTTAATTTTTTCCGGAGCTGTGTATTCAGTTTTGTGTAATTTCGTTCAAATGAAATCTATTAAAGTATTCCCCAACAACAAATCTTGGGTGTTAAAAGACCTGAAAAGGTGCTTTAATGAAAAGTAAGATATTGTCGATATTAAAGATGAATGTAAACAAATATGTCACAACATTCTCAAATATACTCCTGTACAAATAACGGAGTATGAAGTGGCAGCCTGCCTGTCACACATCAAGCCAAATGAAGCATTTAGAACCGGATGGTTGTCAAGGCAAAGTACTGAAGGTCTGCACCAACCAGCTCAAAGGAGTGTTTACTGTTTCAAAAATACTGCTCAGCACTTGCACAGTGCCAAACTCCTGGAAGGTGTCGACCATTGTACCAGTGCCAAAGAGGCCAGGGGCCAAATCACCAAATGACTTCCGATCTGTAGCCCTCATATTCCTGCTTGCAAAATGCATGGAAAGAGTTGTCAGTAAGCACGTTACCTTGTCCATAGCAGATAAACTAGACCCGTTATACTTTGCCTATAAGGCACAGAGAGGGACTGAGTTTGCTACTCTAACATTGGTAAACATGGCGGCTGGTCACCTCCAAGTCACAAAATCATATGTATGCATTTTATTTATTGATTTTTCTTCAGTTTTTAATACAATATAAACACACACACTATTACAACGACTGTTGGACCTGAACGTCAATGTAGGTCTAGTACGCTGGATCAGGAACTTTTTAACTGACCGCCCACAGAATGGAGTCCTCTCTAATTAACTTACTCTGAATACCCCCAGGGGTGTGTCCTCTCCCCATTACCCTGAGTACAGGTGTACCCCAGGGGTGTGTCCTCTCCCCATTACCCTGAATACAGGTGTACCCCAGGGGTGTGTCCTCTCCCCATTACCCTGAGTACAGGTGTACCCCAGGGGTGTGTCCTCTCCCCATTACCCTGAGTACAGGTGTACCCCAGGGGTGTGTCCTCTCCCCATTACCCTGAGTACAGGTGTACCCCAGGGGTGTGTCCTCTCCCCATTGTTGTTCTCCATCTTCACTAACAAGATGAAGATTAATGGGGATAATATCTCTTTTTAAGTATGCGGATGACATGGCCCTGGGGGACAATTTTTTAGAGATGCCACATCAGATGGGAAATATTTTAATTAGGTTAAAAATATCCAACAGTGGTGCCAGTCCGGCGGCCTACACATCAGTGTGGACAAGACAAAGGAGCTGTTCATCAGTGGCAATAGCCTATCAACATCCCATCCACTCAACAACCAGCCAGTAGAGGTGGTTGCCTGTTTGAAATATTTAGGGACACAAATTGATAACAAGCTGAGCTTTATAGAGAATGCAGACTGTATTTTCAAAATGGCAAGCCAGTGACCATTTTTAATCAGATGTGCATAGATGTGCAATTAATGCAAATGCATTACATATGGCAATTTTAAATGTGCAGTGGAAAATTTACAAATTTACAGAAAATTTACAAGTATTAAGTATAATGTATGTAAAAGTGGGATAAATAGTTGTGCGGGTACAAGTGGCAATTCTCAATGGCATTCTGAATTTGCAGTTGAGGCAAGTTGAAGGAGTAGGGTAGCATGTGCAACTGAAATGCAGGGATAGCAGCAATGAGGTTCCCGAGGTAGACGTGTATGTAACAATTGAAAATGCAAGTACAGTGGCAGTTCTAAATGTGCAATGAGGGTAAGTTTAAGGTGCAAGTCGGCATGTGCAAATGAAATACAGGATTAGCGGCAATGACATGTACCTGTAGACAAATGAAAACTTGCTTATCAGACTTGTAAGGCACTGACATAGTCCAGTAGTGCAAAGGGTGGGTATAGTTAGTGATGGAAAGTCACAGAGTTCAGCAGGGTTACACTAGATGGAAATAAACTGTTCCTGAACCTGCTGGTGTGAGAACGGCCTGCTGGTGTTTGCCCTCCTCCCCTGCCTGATGGGAGGAGGGCAAACAGTTTGTGGCATGGATCTGAAGGGTCCCTGGTGATGACGCGCGCCCTACGCTGACACCGCTTGCGCTGGAGGTCTACAATGGCTGGGAGCTGGGTACCCGTGATGTGCTGGGTGGTTTTCACCACCCGTTGCAGGGCCTTCCGGTCGGCTACGGAGCAACCACCACATTGAGTCGCAGTTAGTCAGAATGCTCTCGATTGTGCAGTGGTAAAAGTTCACAAGGATCTTGGAAGACAGACGGGCCTTCTTCAGCCTCCACAAGAAGTACAGGCGCTGCCTCACCTTTTTGACCAGGGCTGAGGTGTTGAAGGACCAGGAGAGGTCCTCGGAGATGTGGATACCCAGGAATTTAAAGCTGGACACATGCTTCACCTCAGTGCCATCAATCAGAATTGAGGCGCTACTGCAGCCTTTAGATTTCCTGTAATCCACAATGAGCTCCTTGGTTTTCTTTGCGTGAGGGCCAGGTTGTTATCAGCGCACCATGACGCCAGGCACTTGACCCCCTCCCTGTAGGCTGACTCGTCATTGTCACTGATCAGGCCTACCACCATGGGGTCGTCTGCGAACTGTGAATGTATATTTTATGTCCTTCATGTTTTAACTGACGTAATGATTGTTTTGTGTAATGTAATTATAGTTTTTGATAGTTTTAATGTGTGAGAATGTATGTGCTTGTGATGTCAGTATGTGGTCAATGTGTGGTGGTGCAAAAGAAAAATTTCCATCCTGGATGGTCAATAAAGTTGTGACCCATTGACATCACCAAACTCTTATCATCCTTTGAGATGTTATCATCCTTTGAGATGCTTTGCCAAGTCTTTAACCTGACACTACCTCCACTTTACCATAACGCTACCTCCACCATGCTTCACAGAAGAGGTGGTATGCTTTGGATCATCTGGAGTTCCATTTATTCCCCACACTTCTAACTTCCCATAACTTTTACAAAGGTTCACTTTTGTCTCATCTATCCATAAAACTCTGTTCCAATACTGTAATCCAAACCTGGCCTTTCTGTTTTTGGTGCTGATCAGAGGTTTGCATCTTGTGCAGTGCAGCCTTTGTAATTCTGCTGCCAAAGTCTTCTGTGAACAGTAGATTGTGACACTTTTCAGTTCAGGTGTGAGGGTAGCAAGGTGCTGTGTTTTGTCACAGCACCTTGTGGTGCTGTGTTTTGTCCTCTTTATAGGACAAAACACAGCACCACATGGTCACAAACTACATAGACACAATAACCCGTGAGGTGCAGGTGAAAACAAGATACCTAAATAGACATCATAATTGCTAACTGAAAACAGGTGTGTGGGTGTGATGGGTGCGCTGCTGCCATCTGCTCCAGCCAGTAGTTAGAACACCGGCGAGGTGGAGCACCAGAGAGGGAGAGAGCATGCAGCGGCATGTGGACCAGCCATCACCACCAGGTACTGGACCCGGCCCCGCCGTAGCCGGGAGTCCATACCCACCTCGACCTTGTACGCCTGACCCCCCAGCTACCTTCACTGGAGGCGGAGGCTCCACTGCAGGACCGGATCCCCCCAGCGGACCAGGAACCACCGGCCTGAGGAGAGAGACTTGGACAAGAGGGAGAGATGTTAGTGTATGGTGGAGTCAGTTGGAGTTCATATGCGACGTTGTTTACCTTCCGGAGGACCTTGAATGGCCCCACGTACCAGGGACCCAGCTTACGACAGGGCAGACAGTGCAGGAGGTCCCTCATGGACAACCACGCCTTGTCCCCTGGATGGAACTCGGGAGCTTTGCTCCGCCGCTGATCCACCTGCTCTTTCTGCCGCTGCACTGCCTCCTGCAGCCAGACATGGGCAGCAGACCAGACTTCGTCAGACTTCCTGAACCACTCCTCCACGGCCTGGATGTCGCTGGAACCCCCTACCCAGGGGCACAACGGGGGCTGGAAATTGAGGACTAACTTGTGAGACCTGTGGAGGAATGGCGAAGAGACCTGTGAAGTTGTGAGCATACTCCGCCCAGGGGAGAAAATGTGCCCACTCACCTGGTCTGTCGTGGCAGTAAGACCAGAGGAACCTCCCCAGGATGTGAGGCTGACCGCAACCCCCAGCCTGGACATGAAGGCTTTCCACACTCAAGACGTGTACTGGGGGCTGTTGTCGGAGAAAATGTCCTCCGGAAGTTCATACAGCCTGAAGACCTGCTGGAACAGCACCTAAGTGAACTGGAGGGCAGAGGGGACGCCAGGCAGTGGAACAAAGCAGAACATCTTCGAAAACCGGTCCACCACCACGGTCCCGTCTCCCCACCCATTAGATGTATGTGTCAGTGTGCCAGGAGACGGGACCCACAATACAGGAGGGGGGCAGGATGGGCGTGTCCCTAGCCAGTTCTGCCCCCCGCTTGTGTAGACAGGAGAGTGCGTCCACCCTGACATTCTTCATACGTGGTCAGTACGTCAGGGTGAACTGGAAGCGCTCGAAGAACAGGGTCCATCTGGCCTGGTGTGAGTTGAGGCGTCGTGCAGCCCTGATGTTTTCGAGGTTTCCGGTGGTCTGTCAGGACTGTGAATAGCTCCCGGGCGCCCTCAAACCAGTGTCTCCACTCCTCCAGTGCCAACTTCACCGCCAGTAGCTCATGGTAACCCACATCGTAGTTCCTCTCCGCAGCGGTCAGTTTCCTGGAGAAGTATGCACAGGGGTGGAGCCTGGCAGGGGTCCTGTGCTGCTGGGGGTGGACTGCCCCCACCCTGACCTTGGACGCGTCCACCTCAACCGTGAATGGCTTGAGCAGGTGCGGATGGCGCAGCAGGGGAGCGGTGAAGACGCGTGCCACCCTCAGCTGCTCAATGGCCGATGGGACGAGGGGCATCGGGTACCTGTACTTGATCGTGATGTTGTTCAGACCCTGGTAGTCAATACAGGGCCGAAGCCCCCCGTCCTTCTTCTTACAGAAGAAGAAGCTCGCTGAAGCAGGGGAGGTGGAGTGGCGTATGTGTCCCTGCTCCAGCATTTCCTTGATGTACATCTCCATGGCTTCGTTTTCGGCCACCGAGAGGGGGTATACCCAGCTTCAGGGGTGCGTGGCTTCTGGTAGTGGCACAGTCACAGGAACGATGAAGACAGAGACACCTGGCTTTCTCGCTGGAAAAAACCCTGCCCAAGTCTGCGTACTCAGGCGGGATGTTGGCTGGGAGGGCGCCCTCCGGGCTTTCCACCGACATAGCTCCACACGTGATGGTTAGGCAGGTCTTCCGGCACTCCAGGGACCATCCGAAGATCTTCCACTTGCTCCAGGCAATGTTCGGGTTGTGTCTCTGGAGCCACACAAGATCCAGGATGATGGGGTGTATGGACGACGTCATCACCACCAGACGGGGGGCTTCGGCCCTGTATTGACTACCAGGGTCTGAACAACATCACGATCAAGTTCCAGTCTCTCTCGAATGCAGCTGTTGATGGGGAGAGTGAGCGGGCGGGTCAAGTGGGTAATGGAACTGGACCCCACAGGATGGCCATCTAGAGCCTGGATGGGCATCGAGGTCCTCAAACAGCGCAATGGCAGCCCGAGAGACCATTGATGAGGCTTCCCGCAGCTCCAGAGTCAATCGGGGATGTGGATGTATGAGAGGGAAAGCCACCAGACAACACCACCGAGCAACAGAACAGTCTATATACAGTTCCGGAAAAAATTAAGAGGCCACTTCTCCTTTTTCTTTCCTTTCCAAAAAAGTTGAAAAGGAAAGTTTTAAGTAAGGAACAGAAGCGTTCAATTTGCAGTGGTCTCTTAATTTTAAGACATGACAGCTATACTGGTGGGTGTGGCTTGACCCTGGATATTACATGGGAATGACTAGTGCCTTTCATTGGTATCCCACCTCAATCAGATACACATCCGCAATCAAACCAAAAACTATCAGAGACAGCGCTGACCACTGCACCACGATCCACAGTAAGCCAATCAATGAATTAGCCACAGTAAGACTCCAGTCAAGTTCTAGAGACGTCTTAAGGATAAGCAAAGGACCCAGGATGCATCTGATCTCAAGTTGGAGTGTCTTGGCTAAGTGTTTGAGTACTCTACTCATGTATATGAGATATTTCATATTCTTTGTCGTTATGAGGTATTGTGTGTAGACTGATGGCAAAAAAATGAAAGTGAAGGAACTTTAAATTGAGAGTTGTGGTAGCCATCTTTATTGAGGTTTTACCTTCCCTTTGTTCCCCTGCATTGGTCACAGGAGGCTGTCGTCCTGATAGAGAAGGCAGAGGTGGAAGAGAAAAGGTTGTTCAGCACCAGTGGTCCCTCAAAGAGGAAGAAGGGAGCAGTCGAGGAGGAGAGAAGCACTAGACCTCCCCCTGCTCCTGTCCTCCTTTCCCGCACCAACAACTCCATGACCTTCACCTCTGCACCCTACGCACTGGAGGATCAGGTGATAGGCACCTAGATTAAACATAAAATGTTTATTATAAACAACATAAAACGTTTATTATAAACACACAGTAAAGGGGGAAGGGAAAAGGGGCTGAGCTGAACCCAAGAAATGAAATAATATAGTCAAAACACCCCTAAACTGAACTTGCCTGCCTCAAGAACCGCTTAGCTGACTACTAACCAATACAAAAATACAGTGGGTGGTCCGCTCAGTTCTAACTAGTGTTTTTAGACAAAATCTTCCTACGGGTTGTGTATGCCCGTAGGGCGACTTGCTAAAAAAAAACTTTTCCCAGGGACACAGGGACAAACAAAAACACACAGGTTGAACGAGGACTAAATAGCACACAGCAAACAATTGACTAGACAACACCAAACAAAACACCACAGCAATACATACTCACATGAAACAGGACGAAGTGAGATGTATGTGCTAAACTAAGTGATGTATGTATGAGCAAAGTGTCTGTCTATCA
>JACXGI010013710.1:9610-20415 GCA_016801175.1 Esox masquinongy | reverse complement strand
GTGTAAAACGGGGGTAGGGCGTCTGAGTGATGTAACTTTTGGAACTGAGCGGCTCTCTGTATTAGTACAGACAAACGCTTCCAGATGCTTCTCCTCAACAGTGCAAAGCTGGCACCCCCTCCTTCATGCTCCTCCTCTCATCCTCCCTTACTCCCGCTCCTCCCCCTATCTGTCGCTCTCTCCTCCCCTTCCCCATGTTACTCCTCTCTTCCTCCCTGTCTCTCTCTCCTCCCCCTTTCTGTCTCCTCCCCTTCCCCATGCTCCTCCTCATGTTTCTCCCTCATCCTCCCTGTCTCTGTCTCCTCTCACCAGCCTGGTGGTCTCAAACAGAGGAAATGCATTCCAGTCTGTCTGCTCATTGCTGCAGAAGGTCCAGTACTGCATTGTGTTTGTATACGTGTTGTCTGAACACATGGTTTCTTGGAATACTTATCGGCAATCAGGTGTTATATCAACCTTTCCTAGAATCAGATAAACGAATGGATGCCATTTTAATGTCTCTAGGTCCAATATGAAGCTAGCGTATGTGAGCCGAAGTCTTCTACTTCTGTTCATTGCGCCAACTTAGATACTGCACTGGAGCTTGATTTCAACTTCCAACTGCACAAAGAGACAAAATGGTATCCAATAACTCTTCGGATTGTGGGGCAGCAGTCAAAGGTCCTCGTTGCCATAATCTTGAAGTATCTATTTAAAGGTTGTCTTTATATACACTTTATCATAATGTGTACTAATGCCTTCACTGCACATCCAGATACCTTGACATAATCATATCCTATCTTGGTCTTATTCTCTTTCCCTCCCTCTGTTTTTGTTTCTCTCCATCTCATTCTGTGTTCAGGAGAAGGAGAAGAAGTACATGCTGCCCCTAGATAACCTGAAGCTGCGAGATGTGGAGAAAGGCTTCATGTCAACCAAGCACATTTTTGGGATCTTCAACACTGAATCCAGGTCAGGGAAATGTATGGGTGTCGGGGTTGGACCCAATCCACAGTGACCCCTCATTATGTTTCAGTCAACGAATGAACATGTTGATGGAAAAGCATTGAGGGACAGTGATGAACGTGTGACTGAACCCCCTCCCTGGTTCTCTGTGTGTGTTGCCATCCATCAAGCAGGAATGTGTATAAGGACCTGCGTCAGATTGAGCTAGCATGTGACACCCAAGAGGACGTGGACAGTTGGAAGGCTTCCTTCCTGAGGGCTGGAGTCTACCCTGAGAAGGACCAGGTACTGGATGCAAACTCAGTTAGCCTTCGGGTGTCTCTCAAGGACCCAGATTTTGCCTAGGACGCAGATTCTCCATCAAGCTGTAGTCCCGGACTAGTCTTAATCTGTGTCTGCGTAACTGGCCCCAAAGTTCAATTTAGCAAGAGCAGAGGTTAAAAACCAGACACGTCAAGGGTGGAAGACGGGCACGTTTATTGACAGCATCACTGGTGATTGTCATACTGCTTCCTTTTCTCTCCCTTCCCCCACCCCCCATGCACACCAACTGTTGATTCAAGGGAGATGAGGTACATGGTCTCTTAAAGGGGATTCAGTGCATGATTCCCAACAGCAGACAGTCATATTCGTTATACCGCATTGACCTCCTACACTCAGAGTACGAGGTGTGTGGCTTCACAGGTGCGGCCATGTGTCCTTAACATCGGTGTTTTCCAGGTGGACCCAGAGGATGCAGCCCCCTCAGAAACCTTCTCCATGGACCCTCAGCTGGAGAGGCAGGTGGAGACCATCCGTAACCTGGTGGACTCCTACATCAGCATCGTCAACAAGTCCATCAGAGACCTCTTGCCCAAGACCATCATGCACCTGATGATCAACAGCGTGAGTGAAAACTAGTGGATCACGTTTTTTTTTTTCATTCAGTAGCAACAGGATGCTGCCGAATAAATTGTTGCTACCAAGAAAACTGTAAAGTCTAGGGTAGTCGAATAATTGTTTTCGAGATTAGATAATCCTCAGAGCCAGATTGTCCAAGAAACATTCAATCTCGGTTGTATTTATTTGCATTGGCCGGAAAAGCTGTCAATTTTGTCACATTTATGTTTGACGGTGTGGATGAGGTACATGTCAAAGAGGCAGACTGCACAGTCTTTACACCAACTGTTCCTAAACCACAAACTGGGCTAGTAGCACGTAAATCCAGTGGAACGTAGCACACATTACCTTGGGAAGGTGGGGACTGTGGTCAATAACTCCCTACAAAACACATCAACCCGGCTACAAACTACTCATTTTATGATAACGTTATTGTTTGGGGTTATGGAATATTCTAGTGATGACGCTGACATGAAGAGAGAAATTTTAACAGTCCTTGGTTTGCAGATGAGCTTGTAAAGTTTCAGCGAAGGACAAAGCCAGAGTACCCGGGTGACGGGCAAGGACAACAGAATGCATCACCTATGGGGCGGGGCCAAAATGAAATGATACTGAATACATGATGAATCACACACTGTTTCGGGATAAATAGAAGAATGGATAGTTTTTAAGTGAATAAACATTGTATTTTTACTGCTGACTATGTATTGTTCTCATTAGTTTAAGTTTAAAGACTTATTTAATGCAATTGATTAGGTAGCCCGGGCAACCCTATGCTTCTGACCGCCTCCACCACCAATCAGCCATCGCTGTCTTTCAGTGACCAGATGTGGGTCCTCTCTTCAGCTTCCCTCCCCCTCTGTGCTTCACAGGCTAAGGACTTCATCCACTCTGAGTTGCTGGCTTACCTGTATTCATCCGGGGACCAAAACAGCCTGATGGAGGAGTCTGCTGACCAGGCGCAGCGCCGCGACGAGCTGCTCCGCATGTACCACGCTCTGAAGGAGGCACTGCACATCATCGGTGACATCTCCACCACCACCGTGTCGGTCCCCGTGCCCCCGCCCGTCAACGACACCTGGATGCAGGAGGCCAGGTGAGGAGAGGCGGGGTGTCCTTGGACACAGTGTACTGGGCAATAGATTGGAATTGGAATACACAATAGGGGATGTGTTCACTTTGACTTTTCATTGGAGTGAAGGGGGCATGCTTGAAACCTTACTGAATTCATGTACAGTTTGGTGTTCATTCATTCCCTGTAGGGTAAGAGGCTGTACATTATGGACCACGCTGGGGGTAGTTGCACGTTGGTATGATGAACTATCTGTGTATTCTCCTCTCGTCCCCCTCCAGTCCCACCCCCCAGCGCCGACCCGCGGCTGCAGCTGCCGCAGCCCCCACCCGACCACCTGCAGTGAGGGGCCCGACGCCGGGACCACCCCTCAACCCCTCCCCAGCGTTCGGGGTGCCCCCTATCCCCTCTCGCCCAGGCCCGCCACCTATGAATGCCTTTGGCAGCAACAGTCAGCAGGATCCCTTCAGTGCCCCCCCACTGATCCCCTCTCGGCCAGCCCGCATCCCCCCTGGCGTGCCCAGGTAAGAAGACGTGCTCCTCCGGAGGCAGCAGTATCTTCTTATACTTACAGAGGGAGAGTGTCTAATCATGAACACTATTCTAGCCTGGTTAAGTCCTTTATTCATTGTTAAAATACCAGGTTATCAATAAATACCTACCTGACATTGTTGACGTCAATAGAAGGATTTAAGTTTCCTCCTAGTTACCTTTTATTTTAACACCACTGATTCACCTTTCACTTTACCACAACGTGTCACTTTACCTCTACCATTTCACTGTTCACTTTGACACCTCCTTTTCAATTTAATGCCACCGTTTCACTTTAATGCCACCGTTTCACATTTCACTTCAATGCCACCGTTTCACTTTAACGCCAACGTTTCACTTTAACGCCACCGTTTCACCTTAACGCCACCGTTTCACTTTAACTCCATCGTTTCAAGTTTCTCTTTAACACCGCCGTTTCACTTTACCACCGCCATTTCACTTTAACACTTTCTTTTCACATTTCAATTTAACACCACACTTTCACGTTTCACTTTAACACCACCCTTTCACGTTTCACTTTAACACCACTGTTTCACGTTTCTGTTTCACATCACACTTTCACTTTAACACCGCCGTTTCGCTTTAACACTTCGGTTTCCCTTTAACGCCGCCGTCTCACTTTAACGCCGCCGTCTCACTTTAACGCCGCCGTTTCACTTTAACGCCGCCGTTTCACTTTAACACCGCCGTTTCACTTTAACACCGCCGTTTCACTTTAACTCCGCCGTTTCACTTTAAATCCGCCGTTTCACTTCAACACCTCCGTTTCACTTCAACACCTCCGTTTCACTTCAACACCTCCGTTTCACTTTAACACCTCCATTTCACTTAAACACCACTGTTTCGCATTTCACCTTAACAACAGCGTTTCTGTTTAACATCACCGTCTCACTTTCGCCGTTTTGTTTTAACACCACCGTTTCATTTTTAACACCTTAATAGCACTGTTTTGCGTTTCACCTTAACACCGCTGTTTCACCTTAACACCGCTGTTTCACCTTAACACCGCCGTTTCACCGTAACAACAGCGTTAAACTTAAATATCGCTGTTACACCATTTCATTTTAACATTTCTTTTTCACATTTCACTTTACATTGCTGTTTAACCTTTCTCTTTTCACTGCTGTTTCACCCTTTCACTTTAGCACTGTAATTTCAGTTTTCACTTTACTACTACTGTTTCAACTTTGTCTTTACCACCACGGTTTCATCTCTCTTGCTCCTCCATGACTTGGTGTTTATTATCACTTTCATCACATGCCTCTTGTAAATTGCTAGTTTATTTTTTTCAACTTGCTGTTAGACGGCTCCTCCCCCTGAAAGTACTCCATGGAACAGTAGAGACCATAACCTATGATTCATTAAAATACTTTTTTTAGAGCTACATTACAGCTCATCAGCTACCGCTAGTTAAACATTTACAGGAGTGATGGGGCATATGCGCATGTTAAAAAAAGATATCTTAATTACCTGTAATCATGCCCTTATTTGGTTTGATGTTACTTGAAGATTATTTGAAGTTAGCTGAAGTTTTGAATGGCTGCTAAAAGAAAGCGAAACCGTGGCTTAGTTCCTCCTGGTCCGTTTAACCTCTCAAACTCTCAACTCACTGGCTTCTGTCATTAGTCCCTCTGTCTACTGTCTCCTCATCAGCATATCTCACACCTTGTTCTTACTCTCCCCCTGCAGCCGAAGACCCCCTGGCGCTCCTCACCGGCCCACCATAATCCGCCCTGCCGAGCCCTCCCTGCTAGACTAGACTACCCAGTAGACTCAGCCAGGCCTGACTCTTTGTATGATTGTGTGTGTGCGTGCGTGCGTGCGTGCGTGCGTGCGTGCGTGTGTGTGCTGGGGCCAGAGGGGAAGGGTTAGAGAGGAGTGGAAGGCGGGTTTCTATACAGTCTCAGTGCACATTGATATACTATATCATCCAGCCATTATATAATGTAGTCCACTCAAACTGTTCTAATATAAGCTGCTAACTTCCTCCTCAGTCTCCAACATGTGGTCGCTCTCTGGCCGCCACATTCTAAAGAAGCAAAGAATCCCCTAACCACTTGAATATTATTAGGATTTGAGAAAGATTGGAATAATTACGCTGTTCTGGATATTATACCAAATGAGTAAAAGACCCAGCTGGCTGAAAAGAGTGTAAACTCTGAGTATGACCAGCAGGGTGCGCTCACTGCATCTGATGTGGATGGTTACATGGAATTGGTATGTCTCCATCAATGCAACCAATTTTTTGTGACAATTGTTAACTTCCTATCTGAAAAGGTGGACTATGGCTAAGTTCAACAACGAAACAAAAACCCTAAAAAGCTTCTCTCCCTCCCTCTTTCGAAGTGCCCTGACCTCACCATGCTATACTCTAGACCTCTGTGGAATATACACCCATCCTGTTAATTTGTTCTTGGGTTTTCTAACTTGATTTCATACTGAAAGACTTTATTATTATTATAATAATTATTATTATTAGGACTATGGTGGTGTTGATGTTGATTATCACTTGTTATTTTATTTGAACGTCTGTTAATGTCCCCTGCATGGAGCTTTAAAATTAATCTTGTATCACAGAAAAAGGAAGCAGAAAAATATAATTTAGCAGAGCAGGCCTACACTTGAGATTGAAAGTAGTCTCTTAAAATGTGCGTTACTATTGGAACACCCCGCCACAATTGAGAATGTTATCATCAAGCACTTCTGTGTACATCCTTATCATCCACTGGTAGTGTCATGGTTGTCATTACTTTAAGACTGCACAATAAACAGGAGAGTTATCTGCACTTTGAGAACTAATATCTCCAATTTTTACAGTTGACATTTTAGTCATTTAGCAGATCCAGTGTTGCCTACAGTTAATGCACTCATCCTAATTAGTTGGTGCCTGCATCCTAATCAGTTGGTGCCTGCATCCTAATTAGTTGGTGCCTGCATCCAAATGAGTTGGTGCCTGCATCCAAATGAGTTGGTGCCTGCATCCAAATGAGTTGGTGCCTACATCCTAATGAGTTGGTGCCTGCATCCTAATGAGTTAATGCATTCGTCTTAATGAGTTAATGCATTCGTCTTAATGAGTTGGTTATTCATCCCAGCTAGTTGGTTAGAGCTATCCCAAAACCTTAGAAAGTCCTGGCATGGGCATCCATTCAAAGTCCCATTGGGGACAAGGACAGGTATAGAGTACAGGATGTTCTACTAGGGCAGGGTAGGGGGAGCTATATAGGTAGAGCTGAGCAGGGCAGTTTAGGGCCTTCATTCCCCGTCATAACTCAAGGCTCTTATCTTTATGGTTGAGAGACCCTCCCGGTGTGTTGGGAACAGCGTTGTAGATAGCTGGATGCTGGAAAGACAGTTTCAGTGCAGACAGACTCAAGCATAGATGGATGGAGAATGATGTTTAATGGTGATTATTATTGAATACCAAACATGTGACTGTGTAGTAACCCTTATACTAATTGAAGCACTAACACACAGCCGTTATATTGACTTTGCTTGGGGTGTAGGGAAACGTTGAGATATGTGATCTCATGATCACATTTATTCATTATTTATAACCCTGGGAATTTGTCATGTTTTGTTTGATGTCCGCTGTATACAGAACCTTCAGCCTGCTGGGAAGGGAGACATGAGATCTCTCTAGTAGTGAGTTAGACTACAGGGTTTTAGTTGGAATAACTGTTGTAACTCAGAGGGTTTAATAGTTGTAGGAATGAAGAGTTTCTGTTTCCGCAGCTGTGATTTTTATTGATGAATATCATTTGAATGACCTGTGAGGGAAATTTAATCATTGGTTTGATGGGGTGAAAATCAGGGGTAAAATGGGGATCAGGAGGAGTCTGGAGAGTGATAACTAATAAACAACTTTGATGTTTTATTTGTATGATTATAATTATTGAGGGTGGTGGGAACTGAAACTATGTTGCTATTTTGGATGTACCGGCACATCCTGCCTGGAGAACCTTCCCAATGTGAGTAGTGGAGTTCAACCCAGCAAGTTTGACTAATTACAGTCCATTATATTGTAATGGATAATGGATCTGGCAGAGAGTTGAACTGATAGGAACTGTACCTCTACAGGCTCTCTGGGCAGAATGTACTGGTCCTCCCCTATATTTCCCATCAGCCCTATATTTCCCATCAGGTCTGGCTACAGTGACGTTAATGCTAGCAGGGGTCTGACTGACTAGCTGACTCCTGGTAGCCTCTGGGAAATGGAGTCTACCCATACTCAAATGTTTCAAACTCTTAAAAGTCGAACTCCAGCTAAGAATAGATTGGCCTTACATTTTTGCTGTCACTAGATATTATGAGAAGTCTTAGGGGAGTAAACTATATCCCATTCTTCTGAAACTGTCCCTGTCATATGGTATCTGTCACTGTAGCCTGGCCTTTTACCACACCTTTCCTGTAAGTTGTAAGATATAGATGACTGTCGTCCTCAGTGAATGTACCCCACCCTCCACTCCTCCCTGTCCCAGTGTTTCTCGTCTTGTGGGTTGGGGGGGGCTGACCTGCATCCATCTTTCTTTTGTTTTTGCAAAGCCTTGTCAAGTGCCTCTGTAGCAATTTAATGGATTTGAATAAACAAATGAAGCGATGTGGAACATGAGTGCTAAATAAAGAGGTGGTCTGTACAATAAAGGGACTTTGGTGGTTGGTGTCTCTTTGTGTCATGTCTGTCTCTCTCCCTCATTCTCAGTCCTGCGTGAACCTCTCCTAGCATGCCCCCCGATGCTTTTCTGCAAATACATTAGTCTTTCCATGTTACTGTGGGAACTCCGGGAGAATCTTAACTGCTTGTCTTTTCTAACCTATCTGGCTCAATTACTAGAGCATGTTCACTGCCAAGCCAGGGTTGTCGGTTTGAATCCCACAGTACACCAATACAGAACATGTTCTCACCTTGCTTACTTCTCAAAGTCCATTGAATGAGAAAGCCTGAAGTTCCTCTCGTCTCTCCTCCAATGGTTTTTGAATAGGCAAGGAGAAGGACGTTAGGAGTATGCTATTGAGAGTCGCCCTGTGCCCTCAGGCATCCAGCCTTTTGATTAGTTAAAGGTGGGATGACAATTGTGAAAAAAGATCAGTCCTGCTAGAATAATTTATTTGTTCTTCAAAAAACTCTGCAAGGAAGACGTAGAGGTATGTTCCAGTTTGAACATGCCACTCGTTATTCACTATAGTGTCTGAAAACAACAGGCAGTTTGGAGACAAAAAGCAGGAAGAAGTTCAACTTCCAATATATACAATGCATCTCTCAGAGTAAATTATCTTATAGGCCCCATATAAGGCCTAGACTAGTAGTGAAATGAAGAAGGGTATAAGAGATCACCCGATGAAATCATGATATTTGCTGGTTATTTGGCCTTGGTACAGTCCTTTGCAAACACTGCAATTATCTATGGGCCAACATTAGGCAAAAAAGGACATAAGTAGAGTGTCGTTAATGTTGGTCTGTCATTACAACTGTCCATAAACAGGCGGCCTGCTCCTGCTCGTCGCAATCCCTGGTGAGCTTGCCCCAGCGCAGGATGGAAATGGAGATGCCCTGTCCACATACCGGAAAGTGGACCTGCAAAGGATCTTAAACTGTATATCAAACTTCTCCAAAGAATAGAATTCAGAGCAAATGTAACAGATTAAAAAGCCAAAAAATATTCAGTAGTTGACAGCACAGAATACAAGATTGTTTTCAACCATGGCAAGTGTCAAACATAAATGTTATAATAACTAAGCATTTCAGAAATATCTGCTTTTTAATAAAAGACATTTTTACTTGAGTAAAATTTAAATCTAATGCGTAAGCCGTTAAAATATATGGGAAAACAGTTGTTCATAAAAAAGACTGTTTTCTACCTTTACCATCCCACTAACCTCTTAATAGCCTATCTGGTAAACACCCAGACAAGTATGGGATGTATTGTACGCAATTTACAACAATTCTGACACCACCCAGGATAGGTTGAACTTGTTTTTACCATTTTGTAAGTTAAAAGACATTGTGAAAATGTAATTATTTTTGTACTGATAAAATGCTTGACTGCTCGTGTCATATTAGTGAAATCTGCTGTATTCACTGTCATCTGGGGTATGTCTCCTTAGTTTTACAGTACATAATTGTTTCAAAATATGGGCATTTCTCAATGTCAGAGAAGAGGATTTTTGTTACTGGTTCTCCAATTAAAGTTCCAATTAGCTTAAGTCTGTAAATGATGGACTTTCGTACAGCAATATATGCATTACTGACAACTTGAAGTGTAGCTAACGGGGCTTTTTAATTGGTGCTTTTTTGTATAGTTCAAACAGTGGAAACATTTTCAGGGAGGGCAGCAGTGTTGCAAAACAGGATCAAGTTGAAGGTTGAAACAACAACCAGAACACTTATACTTTTTTTCCCAAGCACATACCATGGAAAAAGCAGTAATGACTAGAACAAATCTATTTTGACATAACATTTGAGGAGCTAGCTAATGAGAACTTTAATTAGTAAATCAGAGCGTTAGATTGTGAACCCTTCATAAAAATCCTCTCCTTAATGGCTTAGGGTGTACCAGTAGTCTTAGTCACTGCCTATATATGGTATATATTTATCATAGTATATAATTAAATAAATGTCTACATTCAGGTACTGAGGCAGAAGTTTACATACTAATGGACCAACTTCAGTCTATTTAATTTTACTGTGCAGAAATCCTCCTGACAGGATTGTAACTCTGGCTTCTTTACACTGCATGTCTGTCATATACTTTAAATTTCAATAAAAAATATAATAAAACCATCCCACCAGCCCAATGTCTAATATCTCTAGAATGAAACTATCTCACAGTTTAACTTTTTTAGTGTTTATTTTAGTGTAGCGTTGTTATAATGAAGTAATGAACTATTAATTCAATTGTCACTTTTGAAACATACATCCACATCCCATTCCATTAGAGGCTTGTTGTTTGGTAGGTTCACACAGAACTGTCAAAACATCATTACAGAGTGTTGATTACTCGTAGACAAACCTTTCTGCCTGAAAAACTGCCAAAACCCCATCACACACAAGGTGGGGATGTTAGAAGACACTTCTGGGCCAGGGTGGGGATGTTAGAAGACAACTCTGGGCTAGGGGAAGTGGAATACACCTCTGGGCCAAGGTGGGGATGTTAGAAGACACCTCTGGGCTAAGGGGCGTGGAATACACCTCTGGGCTAGGGGAAGTGGAATACACCTCTGGGAATAATGTAAAGGAGGCGTGTGGTGCTACAGTGCAGGATGTGGGAGTGTATAAAGACACCACTGATGGAAGATATCAGTTGGCAGTGGGTGGTCCCAATGGAAGATACCACTGAGCAGTGGGGGGGGGGGGGGG
>JACXGI010013709.1:0-20322 GCA_016801175.1 Esox masquinongy | reverse complement strand
GCCCAGTCTCCGAAGGGAGGGGATCATGCTCTGCTTCAGTATGTCACAGTACATGTTGGCATTCATGGTTCCCTCAATGAACTGTAGCACCCCAGTGCCGGCAGCACTCATGTAGCCCCAGACCATGACACTCCCACCACCATGCTTGACTGTAGGCAAGACACACTTGTCTTTGTACTCCTCACCTGGTTGCCGCCACACACGCTTGACACCATCTGAACCAAATAAGTTTATCTTGGTCTCATCAGACCACAGGACATGGTTCCAGTAATCCATGTCCTTAGTCTGCTTGTCTTCAGCAAACTGTTTGCAAGCTTTCTTGTGCACCATCTTTAGAAGAGCCTTCCTTCTGGGACGACAGCCATGCAGACCAATTTGATGCAGTGTGCGGCGTATGGTCTGAGCACTGACAGGCTGACCCCCCACCCCTTCAACATCTGCAGCAATGCTGGCAGCACTCATACGTCTATTTCCCAAAGACAACCTCTGGATATGACGCTGAGCATGTGCACTCAACTTCTTTGGTCGACCATGGCGAGGCCTGTTCTGAGTGGAACCTGTCCTGTTAAACCGCTGTATGGTCTTGGCCACCATGCTGCAGCTCAGTTTCAGGGTCTTGGCAATCTTCTTATAGCCAAGGCCATCTTTATGTAGAGCAACAATTCTTTTTTTCAGATCCTCGGAGAGTTCTTTGCCATGAAGTGCCATGTTGAACTTCCAGTGACCAGTATGAGGGAGTGTGAGAGCGATGACACCAAATTTAACACACCTGCTCCCCATTCACACCTGAGACCTTGTAACACTAACGAGTCACATGACACCAGGGAGGGAAAATGGCTAATCGGGCCCAATTTGGACATTTTCACATAGGGGTGTACTCACTTTTGTTGCCAGCGGTTTAGACATTAATGGCTGTGTGTTGAGTCATTTTGAGGGGACAGCAAATTTTCACTGTTATACAAGCTGTACACTCACTACTTTACATTGTAGACACTTTACAAGTGTCATTTCTTCAGTGTTGTCACATGAAAAGATATACTCAAATATTTACAAAAATGTGAGGGGTGTACTCACTTTTGTGAGATACTGTATATATATATATATATATATATATATGCAAGTTATATTTGTAATCTATATTTATGCAGACCTCCTCAGATGCGTTGTTTCGCCAATGGGGAGGTCATTACTGTCCCATTTCTGGCTTCAACACGTTTGTCTTAGTGACGGGTGTTGAGATGAGGTGTGATATTACAACCCGTCCTCACACAGCTGACAGAGAGAGAAAAGCCCTCAGGTTGCATCCTAGACATTAAAAGCTCTGCGCTCCACCGGGCATCTTAGAAGGCTTAGCATAAAACGCTGCTAATCGCCTGGAATCCTGGTCGTTATGGAAGACATATTGATAAAAACTGTAGCAGGCTTCCTCTTGCCTTAACATAATTGGAATGCAACACCGGTATCAAATAAAAGCTAAAACGTGATAATACATTCACATGTTAGTCATTTAGCAGACACTCTGATCCACAGCAATTTATAATTAAGTATTTTGCATATATTTCCATACTTTTCGTCTCATACTAGTCTCCTGTGGGAATCAAACCCACAAAACTCAATCTGCAACCGCCATGCTCTACCCATTGACCCATATGGCACCTATTGTTACAATATTAAGAGATTATTAGAATCAGAATGTTGAAAGAATTTTCAGTCTAAAGTATATGACTACCCATTTGAAGTGTTGCCTGGTGGGTAGGGATGTAATGTAATGCAAGATGAAAAAAACATTTATCAGTGCACATTTAATGTTTGGGCCCAAGTTTCAGAATTTATTCTGCGGTGTAAACTTAATCTGTGATGGATCTATTGGTCCAAATTACACAGTTGACACAGATGTACAGTAACGACCATCACCATGTTACTAACAGAAACAATAAGTTGTAACATGTGGCAAAATGTGTTATTATATGGTAATATATAGTAATGTCTTATCATGTGGTAATGTGTTATCATGTGATCATATTTGTTATCATGTGTGTTATCATGTGGCAATATGTGTTGCCATGTGGTAACATGGGTTATCATGTAGTAATATATGTTAGCATGTGGTAATATGAGTTATCATGTGGTAATATAGGTTATCATCTGGTAATATGTGTTATCATGTGGTAATATGGGTTATCATGTGGCAATATGTGTTACCATGTGGTAACATGAGTTATCATGTAGTAATGTGTGTTAGCACGTGGTAATAATGTGCTTGGTTATATAGCAGATAATCAGTAATAATTTGAAATGAACTTTATATAATCTAATCCTGGATATGTGAATGACTGTATTGAGGTAGCACTGTCCTTGTTCTCCATTCTCAACCCAACGGGCTCCTTGTGACTTGTAATTGCATCATTACTGTACAGAGGAATCCAGAGGGGTTGGCATTAGGGAAGGGCCCTTCACATAACCACGGGGGTCGTGTCACAGAAGACAAATACCAGCCAACATGGCCTCTGACTTCCACCCCCACCATCCCCTTGTGCCCCCCCTCCCATCCCCCTGGCCTGGGGGCTGGATGGCCTCTCATTAGGGGTGCTGACAGGGCCTCTCCTCGCCCTGATCCCTCATCATTAGAGCATGTAAATCCCCCGTCACACACGTACACACACACACACACACACACACACACACACACACACACACACACACACACACACACACACACACACAGGACAGGAGCGGGACGGCACTGACAGGACAGCCAGATGTATGCACGCTGGCTGACAGAAGAGGGGAACCATCAACCGAAGCGAGCTGAAGTGAATCTAGGGGGGCTTGGGAGAGGCACAGCAGTCAAAGGTACAGCAATGCCGTGCGGCTGTGTCATTGTTAGCAGGGTTCCAGTCCCGGTGGCGTCCAACCGACTGTGCCCAGTCGCCAAAAGACGGGGAGCAAACTGACCCAGTACCACCCGGGTTGGAGGGAGGAATGGTCGGTTGGAGTTGCTGCACCACGTCACACATCTAGCACCTCCTTGAGGCCAGCGGGGAGGCTTGGCGGCGTGGGCATCGGAGGACATGTCCCAATCCCCGACTTTCCCGAGCATACCCGAGAGTCGCTGCGATGAGGCAAGTGCATAATCACAAAACGGATGTGATTAAATTGGGAGCATATAATGTATATTACCGCTCCGCTAACCCTGACAGTGAATGTAAAGAGCTACAGTGAGACTAAAGGAGATCTGGAGGGCGTGCATCTGTCCTGACTAGCTTGACATCACGCTCCATGTTTTATTCACATTCTGTTTCCTCCAGCTGTTTCAACTAGCCCAGAGACGAAATATATTGAGACAGGCCTGAAGGCCTGGAAGGGAAGGAGGGAGAGCCAAGGAAGAGCAGGGAATGTGGGAAAGTAAGAATGTGCAAATGATAAAGACAATGGGAATGTTGTTGTAAATCTGACAGCTATAAGGAAAAAAGCCTGTCTGGTTGTTATCCCACTGCATGCCAATTTCCAAGTAGACAGTATTCATTTTCTGGACAAGCTGGAAAAAGGCACTTCAGACAGATATCAGTTATCTTATTGGACACCCTACGGACAGCCGCACTTAAGCCATAAGGCACGCGGGGGTGTGTATATTGCCAATATACCACGGTTCTGTTCTCAGTCACGACAAAATGCGGAGTGCCTGGATACAGCCCATAGCTGACACCCCGATGGTGGGCCTGATCAGTAACAATGATGAGTCAGCCTACAGGGAGGAGATCAAGTGCCTGGCAGCATGGTGTGCTGACAACAACCTGGCCCTTAATGCAAAGAAGACCAAGGAGCTCCCTGTGGATTACAGGAAGCCTAAAGGCTACAGTCACGCCCCAGTTCTCATCGAATGGCACTGAGGTGGAGCATGTGTGTCCAGCTTCAAATTCCTGGGTGTCCACATCTCTGAGGACCTCTCCTGGACCCGCAACCCGCCTATACTTTTGGAGGAGGCTGAAGATGGCCCGCTTGCCTTCCTTGTGAATTTCTACTGCTGTATAATCAAGAGCATTTTGACAAACTGTGCCACAGTGTGGTTTGGCAGATGCTCCGTGGCCGACTGGAAGGCCCTGCAACGGGTGGTGAAAACCGCCCAGCACATCACTGGTGCCCAGCTCCCAGCCATTGTGGACCTTCAGTGCAAGCGGCGTCTGCGCAGGGCGAGCGGCATCATCAGAGACCCTTCACATCCATGCCAAAAACTGTTTGCCCTCCTCCTATCAGGCAGGCGGTACAGGTCTCATTGTTCCCACACCAGCAGGCTCAGGAACAGTTTCTTCCCATCTACTGTGACCCTGCTGAACTCTGTGACCCTTCCCATCACTAACCATACCCACCCACCCACCGCTTTGTACTGCCTCTCAGGGACCTTGTTGCACTACTCCCTTGTAGTACATGTCTACCTCGGGAACCTCATTGCTGCTATCCATGCATTTCAGTTGCACATGACACCTTGCACCTTCAGTTTGCCTGCCCTGCACATTTAGAATGTCCATTGTACTTGTTTTTTTTCGGATGTTTCATGCACGTCTACCTCGGGAACCTCATTGCTGCTATCCATGCATTTCAATTACACAGACTACCTTACACATCCAACTTGCTCGATTGCACAGTCAGAATTGCCATTTGTACTTGCATTTGCCTCATCACACAGCTATTCATTCCCACTTGCATATACATATACTTAATATGTGTAAATTTGTACATTTTCTGCCCTCCCCTATTTGCCTTCATTGCTCATTTTTGAATTGACATTTTTCACTGTAATTTGCCTTCACTGCACATCAACACATCCCACTTGTAACAAACACTTAACTTAATACTTGTAAATTTCCTGCCCTCTTCTATCTGCACATCTGGTAAGATGCTAACTGCATTTCGTTGTACTGTACTCGTACTTTTCAATGACAATAAAGATGAATCTAATCTAATAGCCGTGGTGTATGGGCCATATACCATAGACCCCAGAGTGACAGCATAGACAGCTATTTTAAGCTGTTTCCAACATAACTAAACGCAAATGGTTTTGATGTATATGGTCTCTCATCTACCTTGGCTTTCAGCCAATCAGCACTCAGGGTTCGAACCACCTGATTTATAACCCACCATACAGTATAGCACAGGGGGAGAAACTTTGTGGTTGCGTATCCATCAGTATACCAACAGGAGTAGCATACACTCAATTCACTGTAATAGTGACAAACAGGATGGGGGTCTCATCACTTGAGAGTACATTACAATGATTACACTTTCAGCACAGTCATTCCTAAAACGTGGGTCTACCCAATGAAGATGAAACGACAGAACGATAACAGAAATCACTCACCTGAACGATTGGATTCAGGCGGACGCAAATGGCATCATCAGGAGAGGCAGAGAGAGAGAGAGAGAGAGAGAGAGAGAGAAAACATTAGAAGAAGATACAGGGTTCATAAATAAAAAGAGATAATTTAGTGAGCAAGCAGCTCCGCATTGACTATAAACTGTTTGCGGTCTCCAAACAGCACTCAATTCTCCGAGAGGGAGAGCAGAAATTGACTGGCTTAACAGTGTCTGGCCCAAAACGCCACACATTTACCCAGCACGACTTTATCTCCGCATTCCAGACAGACAATCACCGAGAGGCAGAAAAAAAGGTGACCTCCCTAACAAGTCTGCCTTTTGTTGCTACATTAGGGCATTTAGCTGAGGCTGAGAATTTTCAGGCCCAGATCTAAAGGAGGGGAGATAGAAGAGGTGCAGGGAAGAGAGAGAAAGAGAAGAAATCATTAATGCAGATATCTGTCCAGGACCCTGATGGACCGGCACGGTATTATCAGCGCCTGCTGTTTTTGGATGCTGTTCGTTGTTATTCATGATGTCGCTGGCGTTGGCTGATCGACCATCGCTCGGCGGCGGGTGGAGGTGAAGGGTTACACCTCCCGTTACCGCCCCTCTGTCAGTCTGTCTGTCTGTCTAACACTACGGTAATGAATAGGGGTAATGGACCAGCATGTTCCCTCCCCTCTCGTACTCACATCAACCAATGAAGGCCGTCGTCTAAATAACACATTCCATAGGAAACAAATACTTTGTCAAAAATGGATCCCAAGAAGTAACCATGGGGCTTTTATTAGATGTAAAAGGATGGCGTTTTAACGGAGATAGTGGCACGGGTAACGTCAGCCTGCTGTAGGTTGCAGTCTATTATATTTAGACCCCATGTCTACACCAACAGGAGTGGCTGCGTCTGTCAACTCCTACAGACAACAATTGTGTGTGTGTGTGTGTGTGTGTGTGTGTGAGTGTGTGTATGTTTGTGTGTGTGTGTGTGTGTGTGTATGTGTGAGTGTGTGTGTGCGTGTGTGTGTGTGAGTGGGGCATAAACCACGTGCGGCTGCGTGTGTCGTCGGCCAGCCGGTACTACCAGGGTGCTGAGAGAGTGACAAATCTCCCCTGGCTCCCTCCGTAAAGCCCGGACAGGTCCTGTCAACAGCAGAAGGGTCCAGTGTATCCACTCAGTCAACACCTAGGCTACAGCTCCCCTCTAACCACATTATCTGCATGTTAGCAATGCTCGCTAATAATATTCCACCCGTCATTCCTCCCTCCAACAACCCCCCATCTCCTCACAATCGATACGGGCAACGCGGAGAGCGCAGGTAAAGGGAAGGGGAGCGGGAGAATGAGAGGCGGACGACAGGAGAGGGATGGGAGGCAGAGCGGGAAGAGGAGAGGGGAGACGAGAGAGGGAGTATGACCTTTTTCCATCTATCCAATGACCTACTTCAGAGAGCAGAGATGGAGGGGTGGAAGGGAGGACATGATCCGAATGAGAAGATGGAATGGAGGGATGAACACAGAAACACAGAGCTGGCCGACTCTGGATGATATGTTGACTGGGGCCTTCTTATGTTTAACCACCGAGCAAAGAGGTGAAACCTAAAGGCCAAACAAACCTCCTATTTTCTTTTATCTCACCTTTTTTTGACTACAATCAGTGGGCAAATGTGAACAGTAGCATTCCCTAAAAACTCAACCAAAATACAACCAATGATTTATTAAAATGAGAAATGACGGTTTTACCAGAACTACTGTTGGTTAAACTGCCTCATCTCAGCATGCTATTGGGTTTTTTATTCATTATTTTCAGAGATAGCCTTATCTGAAGAATGGTGCGTAACATATTCAACGAGAACATGTGGGCCAGTGTTAGTATAAAAAGCAGACTTCCAGTAAACAAGCTCGCTAAGAGAGAAGAACTCGTCTGAGATAAAGCAGCAACCACAGCCAACCCCACTGACACGACGTAAACAGCTCAGGTTACGTCACCAGAGCAACCACAGCCTAAAGATGATGCAACATCCTGAGAAAATGTTCTCCAATGTATCTCTCTGCATCTTATCCCTCGTTCATCCTGCTCCTTTATTCCGTATCTCTGACCTCCGCTAAACCCACCACTGTTTTGGGTTTTTTTTTCAGGTGATCGTTGGAGAGGAGCCAGCCAGGCAGAATATATCTGTCCGAGATCAAAAGGAGTGAAGCAGAAGGCTGAAGGGCTGAAAAGGTCTGGCAAGGTGGCTGCTGCTGAAGAAAGATTGAATATCCAGGTGTGAAACCCAGGAAAGACACTCAATCTGGGAGTCACTCTGTTGGGGGTCAACAGAGTGACTCCCAGATTGAATCATGGTAGAGGAATCAAATGACTAAAATCCAGAACAGCGACCACTGAAAGTTAACGCTGAACACTATTGATAATTGTGTAGATTTGTGAACCCCAATCAGACAATAAGGATTTTGGCGTTCAAGTGATTCCTCTGTCTGTCTGTATCACCTATAATCATAACCCTGGCTTTTCTCCATAACTACCCTCTGCCCTCTGCCGTTATGCCATTGTATTTGGACTCCCCACTAAATTAGAAAAATGTGTGTGTGTGTGTGTGTGTGTGTGTGTGAGACAGCGGTTTTTGGGGAAGGGTGGTGAGGAGTAAAGACTTTGATGGGATCACCCTGGCCTTTCTCCCACTTACCCAACAGCCTGGCCTCATCCTAATCTTCCTCGTCCTAATCTTCCCCACCCTAATCTTCCTCAGAAAACATTGAGACCCCGAAATGATGAAGAAAAACCAGGGCGGCACACTGGACCACCCACACACTAATCCTAGAGCACTGGAGGTTTTTCACGCTCCTGCCTGCTTTAGACAATTACACTTCTAAACACACACACACACATACAGTAATGTTGATGTAGACAATATACTGTACCTCAGTTCCCTTCAACACATCATTTGGCTTTTTCCACAGAACTGAGGAGAAATATGGAAGAATACCGTAACGGAGAGCCGTCTTGACAACCACATAAACATCCAGGTTCAACACACACCGTGATTGGTAGGCACGCCTCGAACCCTCGCCCTTGAGTGACAAACCGTTGAACCGATGGGCTCCCTATCACTGGATCTAAGGCTAACAAACATGATGAATGTGGATTCAATTACATTTCAGTGTACATCAGTGTGACGCAAATTGATCAGTCACCATCTCCTCTGGGATAATTAACATACGAGGAATAGCGTTTGATTTCCATACGTCGATGCAGAGTGAATCTGACTGATGGGTTTTAGATCCAACACTATCCAGAGTGCATAGCCCAGGGGCATGTCTTTGACCTGGATGCTTGCATTACATTTAGACAAATGTTCTCGGACGGCTTCCTCTTTGTCTTTACTCTTCAGCCAATACAGATATGCTGTCTGAACACGCCGTTGCTCTTCCTTTGTAGATCGGGGAGGCGCGTCTTGGGCCTCCGTAGGCTTGGTGTAAATAAGTGAATAGCCGTGTTGCCAATCACACAGAGGAACAGAATAGAGTCAAAACATGACTAGTGAGGAGTGATTGAGACTCCCTGGCTGTGTGTTCCCAAGCGGCTGTGAGAACACGCGGCTTCGGCCCCGCCCTCACACCCGACCAGCCGTGTCCTGCTCAGGCCAGCCAAGACTAGCCCGGCCCTGTTCAGCCCAGTCTAGCCCAGACACGGCACCTCATGCCATCGCCATAGCCACAGAACTGCAGAGGCATAAACAGGGAGTCTATTTTGAGTGTCGGGCCACAGCCCTCAACCCCCATCCAGACGCTGCTCCTTCAAGACTTGCGGCTGACGTTCCCATCTGGTGTCAAGGCTTCACGCGGTCTGCTCTACTCCGACTTCAGACGTCACAGTAGACTAGAGAACGCAACCCGACTTCTGGGACAGACAGACACTGTATTACATTACAATAGGGCACTGCATTGCATTGCGGTAGGCCCGGGGGCACCGCTGACCCCCATCATTCTCTGAGCTCAGCACCTGTCCCCTTCCAATTGCAGGTGCCCCCCGCCGACCGGCTTCGCTTCAACCGCGAAGGTGAAATGGTTGAAATATTTTGTAGCATGAGGATTACGCCCCCCCACCCCCACACTAGCACGCCCCCCCGCCCCAATGGTAGCAAATGACTCCACAAAGAATCGCCCTGACTCCCATTAGCCCTTTCAATCTGCCTGCCTTCAGTGCAGTGAGCCCCGCAGGTATAGGGAGACATTAATGACGGAGCCCACGACCGCCACCTCCCCTTCTCCTCATTTTCACCCCCCCTGCATCTACACCACCTTCATTCCCCCGCTCGCTCGCCATGACGTCTCTTTCTGTATTTGCTTTCCATTTCCGTTGTGAGGCGGTGTGAGCACTAAGTATGTCCGTCAGACGGAGGGAGGTCTCTTGAAGAAGCACCCCCCCCCCACACCCAACCGACTTCACGTCAATGTTCCCCCTCGGCCTCGGAGCAAACACCACCCCCCCCCATCCATTACTGATGAAGAGGCAGGGAGTCCCGTAAATTATAGACGATGCCCACATTGAACATAGCACACAAAGGGGCAAATTCTTCTGCATTCCAGTGCAGTCCTGAGCGGCACAGACAAGCTTTCAGCCGGGTTTTTCTCCACGTCAGAAGTAGCACCATTATGAGATTTGCGTGATGGTTATTTGTGTACTGTCTTACCGTCTTCAAATAATACGAACGTCTCAGATGTAAGACTAGTGAATACAGACAATGTGAGCCGGGCGAGTGGACAGAATGTTCTGTGCTCTACGGGGGAACATGTATTTATTTATTAATCCGTGCACTGATAAGACGCCATTCAATGGATGGCGTAAACATGCAGAGTTTGTGAGAACAAAACCACTCGGTATTAGAAAAGTCCATCACACAACAAGCCGGCATGGTCGTTGTTCTGGATGATCCATCCCTCGGATTCCTCTCCAAGAAAAGGGATGAACTTAGAATTAACATTCCTCTCTCAGCATTTTCCCATTAAAGTTCCAGTAATGGAAGTGGCCGATAAAGACTTAAATGTTCTCCCTGCTAGTAATTTCCAGAATAAGGCCATTTTCGAGCAACTATTAGTCATTTCTCGCTCTGCCTCCAGCACAATATTTTATCTGGTATAATTATAAAAATTATGTTGAATTCTCTGAGGGACCTCGTTGATATTTTCCTGTGAATTTTTGTGGTGTGTCCAGTGGCGTAGGGTGAGAGGAGAGCATGCCATCTCTCCATCAGAAGGCATGACCAGTAGACCAATAGCTGTGATGTTGGGCTGAATGGCCATCAAACAGAGGAGAGGCGGAAAGGACACGGAGCATGGCAGGTCTGACAACTCCAGAGGGCTATGGCTTTAGATCCTTCCCCTAAAATATCCAACAACCTGCTTTTAAAAGACTGACTCCTGGCATCTGCCTCTCTGACTCTTAACCTCTATCTCTCTGTCTTGTGGCCTATATCTCTCTGACTCTTGGCCTCTATCTTGCTGACACTTGGCCTCTATGTCTCTGAGTCCATCCCTCTTTCCCTCTCTTGATTCACTCTTACGACCTCTTCTCTCAATGTCCAGCTCTTCACCTCTCCACTTGTCCTTCACAGAGAGAAAAATATTAGTCCTTTATGGGTCCTCTAACTCTAGCACATCCTTACAGTGACCGCCAAGACAAGTAGATGTAGTGATGGCGACTTGAGATTCAAATGAGATGCCTTCCCTACCCCTCTCCCCACTCCTTTTCCCAGCCACCCCAGTCCTCTCCATCACCGGCTTGTATACCCCACGGACCCCCTCTCTAATCTTGCAACACCGTGGTTGTGTATAGCCATTAGCACCACACCTCATAGACCCTCTCTGTACTGTCCCAGAGCCTGCAGCCAACCCCGGTTGTCTCTACGGGGAAGTGCGGGTTAATATCACGTCTACGAGGCAGACTGCATTTCTTATTTATTGGAAGGCAGTCTAGCATGAAAGAGTGTTCCCAGGCAGGCCACTGGATTACCTGACCCCCATCTCCCCATCCATCGGATCAGCCCCGTGCCCCTGGTACCGTACCGCATCTACGAGGTGGGACAAAGAAGGGGGACGGACGGCTGCTTTCTTAACCTTTTGTCAGCGTCATTTGTCCTCTCTTAGGGATAGCCCCTGGACTTGCCTCCTAAAAGCCCATCTTGGGGGATAGCCACGGGACTTCAGTTTCTGTTGCTGCGAGGGGTTGACCATAATGCAGGCCAGGTGGCGGAGCAATAGGAGCTGAAATATTCCAGTCTCGTACATTCCACAGCCTCAAGTGCCTTTGTCTGAGTGGACAGACTACAGCTGACGAAGACAAGAGCTTCTTCTAAAACCACATTATAAGCCACTTACACGGAAGGAGAAGAGGGAGATGATAAAGAGAGGGGGACGAAGGCGACGGATGGAGGAGGGATGAAGAGAGTAATCAGTCTGTCCGTGACCTTGAGACAGACAGGACTTCATCACACGCAGAAAAAAGAGAATGACTGGAGAGAATACACCTGAATATGAATCAGAGCCATCGTTCCGGCAAATTTATCACGGGGTATAAACCGTGACATTAAGCCCTTGGAGGGACCTGACACCCCAAGGACCCCAGGACAGACGGTCCCCAGCCAGCTACACTCAGTCATCGGGACAGACATTTCCTCTGCATCCAGCACGGCCACTTGAGGAGAGGTCAATCCCAAACTGAAAGCCAGTGTTACAGGAGCTGGGCAAGTTCAGAGCTGAGAGCTTCCCGGCACAAAACATTTGCATGACAGTTGAAATACACAAACTCAATGCCACTGTGCAGACGGACACTAGCACTGAAGTGTGACCACGACCCCGTGCTGCTACTGACTATCCCCACCATGCATTCCCCGTGCTGCTACTGACTATCCCCACCATGCATTCCCCGTGCTGCTACTGACTATCCCCACCATGCATTCCCCGTGCTGCTACTGACTATCCCCACCATGCATTCCCCTCCTCAAGTCAACAGGCTGCCTTCCGTTCTCAAGCTAACTGTCCGCACTCGAGTTTGACCTCTTTCTACATCGCATCACCCTCTATCTGAGCTCATTCTCTCTCTCTCTCTATCTCTCTCTCACTCTCTCTCTCGCTCTCTCATCTCTTTGTTTCCTAACACAGCCACTCAGAGTTAGACTCCGACAGACGATGGGAAAGGACTAGCTCTGGGTACACTTTTTATTAGCTTGCTCGCCATTGCAATTATGTGCTGTTTTTAATTAGCATTTTGCATTTCGATGTAGAGGTCGGCGAGAGGTTGTAGGGAAACAACGCCCGCCGCAGCCCCCTATTGAAGACGAGGTCTCCCCTGTAGATTTGATGCTCTGGCTGCACTTGACAATGCCACACGTAGCAATTCAACTGTGGCGCTCGTACGGCCTAGGGCATTATCCACTTAGCATTATTAATCCGTCGGTTCTCAGGAGAAGCAGCGAGATGCTGACGCTCGCCAGGCTCCTCAACGGATCTCTGCTGCTGCCTGTAATTGATTTGGGGGGGGGGGGCTGTAGTGTTATTATTTTGAGTCCCGATGGCTATAATCGCTCTGATGGGGCGCCGGTGTGACAGGAGGTGGTGTTGAGATGCCCCTTATTACTCCTTCTGACCCCCTATATTCAGACCCCTCTCAACGCATCTCTCCGGCGGAGAGATTCGGTTCAAATACTTCGAGTTGAATGCTCTGTGGTCCTTAAATGCACGCGATGCGGAATAATTCACGCCAGAAGAGTTTTAACACACATTCTACTTTTAAAATACACATTATAATACTAAAACCCAGCAGACTACTGACCTACAGAAACACATAAAACAGCACTCTACAATTTGATGAACACCAAGTCAGTAAGAGTCAATGAGGTAAACCAAATGATGGCATGTGAAAGAACCCAGGATGATCTTTCCCCAGTTTCATTTGGCCCCTCCGGACAAAAACAGTAGAAGACCCTTCTCTCCAATTAGGCCCTTGTGTGCATCGTAGCGGAATAATTAGCATGTATTTTTCATGTGTTGTGCCGCCGTCTCTGACTGGCCTGCAAGGCTGACTGACAACAACACGGCATCCGCATGACCTCGCTGGAACACACGCGTGCACAGACTCGCATGTACTTGCGCGCGTGCGCACACACAGCCACATCCACACACACAGTCGCAGGAGCGTACATACACACAGACCCAGGTTAAAGCAAAAGAAAAACAATCATCACAAGTAATAATATTCCGTAATTTCCATTCAGCTGCCCGACGACAAACACGCACCCCCACGCGCACAACAATTCCAAATTGGATGAGGATATTTTGACAGGGAGAAACAGGGAGAGATGGGTAACAGAGAGCTCCTGAATATTTCAACAGGAAACAAAGGAGGAGTCAGAGTGAGCAGCCTAAAAACATGCCAGATGTCTTGGATGTAATGGGGGGTAAATGAAAATCAATCTCCTTTCACTGGTAGAGACACCCAATCATCTCATATTGTTTTAATGGGCCTCTCCTCCGGGTGACAGGCGTCTCTGGGTGTCACGCACATCACATGATGAAGGACAATACCTGTGTTTTGGTTGGCTATCATCACGACCATTGGCGATCGATGTAGGAATGCTAATATAGAGAGACAATCAAATGTCCATTAACCATAAACCTCTAGTAATGCCGAGGGCATTTCTGTGAGAATGGCGACACATTGTGAGCAGGACGATGACAATTGTGAACAGGATGACAACCTTTGTGCAAAGAACGAGGAAATCGAGTAAAATGGTCTTGATCATGTGAGAGAATTGAATCTGAACGTCATCTGGAGACGGACGCAGGAGGGATGTGAAGAAACGACAGGAACAGACAATCACAAACCTTCCTATCTTTCTCGATAAGAATTCACAAAGAATCTCTATGAGGCTGGCTGGAACTTCCTGACTAGAATCTCCCCCGAAGGACAAGAGAAAACCTTTCATTCCACCAGAACGTACACGTCAAAGCGCCGTGCTTTCGTCCCGTCCCACCTCAGAACGTAAATCGTTGCGTTCACCTGCGCTCTCTAAAGACCGTCGCACCGTAGCGTCTAGTAGGACATGACATAAGATGTACCTTCCTGTCAGCGCAGACAGCAGGCTAAATTAGCTGTTCGGATTAGATTTTTTGGGGGGTTTTCCGTAAGGAGTTACGCGAAAATTAACCCACGGCACAGGCCGGCCGCTGCGCCTCCGTTAACATCTTCTCTTCATCACCACTGGGACAGGGTCTGTGATGTCTCCCGCACGACCCCAGCACGCGTCCGGGCATGGTGGCGGGGGAAGGCTAGCACGGCGCAGTTCTTCAAACAGATCGAGGCTCACTTGCCTGTCATTTGACCAGGAAGAACGTGAAGCATTTCAGCTCCCCGTCTCTTTCACCAGAACCGATCGGAAGGCCCGTGTGGAATGGCTCTCCATAGGATGCGTTGTACATGTGAATACCGTGAAAGGCAGCCGGGCCTTGTTGTATAGCGATATCTGCCGCTGTGTAAGTTCAGCTCAAAGCTACCTATAGCGAAAAGCTGTGGAGAGGGGCTGCGAAGTTATTATCACCTCTCTCTCTCTCTCTCTCTCTCTCTCTCTCTCTCTCTCTCTCTCCCTGTATCTCCCATTGTCCCTCTCCTGCAGGTGGGGTTTGTGACGGGACCAGGTGGACCGGACCATGGCTCTGTGGGTAGGTGTTTGTGTGCGTCATTACCCAGCTGTTGAAGGGCCTCCAGAAGCACCCAGCTGTTAGACCCACCTTCACGCTCGCCGATCCGGGTAATTACCTGGTCCATCTGAATGCCCCCCCACCCCAAACCAAACATACACACAAGCACACCTGCGCATACAACCAACATCAGCATTCCTCGGCCAGGCAAGCTGTCACTGTGGCGGTAGAATCTGGTCCAAGGGAGAAGCTGGGGTTCAATGTCAAATTTCTGCCTGATCCTTGCTCTTTTAGAACCGGATGGAATGGTTCAAGCCTCTCTGGGTCCTTGGTTCATGATGTCAAGGTTTCCACACCGAAAATTGCCTGGCTACCTCCATCACACACTGTGTCCAATTTGTCAATAGGGCTAATTTTGGCCATCAGGGAACCATCCCTGAAGAAAGGGGTCCCCTAAATGCTGTGACCCCTGGCGTGGAGCACCTCAGTCAGCCCGGAAAGGGCGGCTGACCCCTCCGAGGCCCACGGACCACCCCGGAGCAGGACGCGTAATCCGCCACGGCAATATTGTCCCACAACTACCTATAAGAGGAGGCTGGATGGGGGACAGAGAACACATGCTGGGCCAGAAACCCTCATTTTCCTCTACTTCCTTTTCCACTCAGTCCTCCCCACTCACAGTCCCTCGCATTCTCTCAACAGGCAGAAGAAGGAGAAAAAACCGAAGGGCCCTGGTGATCAGTAATTTCACAGCTGACAGATTTTCCTTTCCTCGATTTGATATCATTTGTGAGAAGAGGGGCAAATCATTGTGCTCCGCGTTTCTCCCCGGTGAGATTTAATACATTCTATTCCAACCGCTGGGATACTGGAGGGTGTAGAAGCACAGACTTCTCAGCTGGAGCCATCGGAGGGGAGGTGGTGAATGGAATTAAGACAATAGCTGTGCATTCAGTACAAACTGGTGCACTCAGGTGTGTGTGTGTGTGTGTGTGTGTGTGTGTGCGCGCGCGTGTGTGCGTGTTCAGCGTTACATGCCCTTACACACCTTATCCTGTGCGCAGCAGAGCATTTGAAATGCTGGATCAAGCCCGCAGGCTGACGCAGTTAACGAGTCATGAGGATGACCCGTCCTCCTTCTGGACCAGCCCCGGCGTCTTTAATTGGCTCGTGCATTTGGATCCACGCAATCAGCAAACACTTGAACATCCGGCCCCCGGAACATGTAACGTAACACCTCTCGCTTCAGACTCATCTTTATTTCAGACCAGCATTCTGGGTGTGTGTGTGGGTGTGTGTGTGAGTGTGTGTGTTGTGTGTTTGTGTGTATATGTGTGTGTGTGTGCTGTACGCATACGCTGGGGTCGTTAGTATGCGAGAGAAGAGACAGCGATGCCTGCGAACATCTGTGCTTATGCAAGCCTTTCCTCCCTGCACTTTACTTGCTGTCCTGCTTCAGGCACTCTCCCCTCCACCTCTCTCCCTCCTTCTCTCCCCTCCACCTCTCTCCCTCCTTCTCTCCCCTCCACCTCTCTCCCTCCTTCTCTCCCCTCCACCTCTCTCCCTCCTTCTCTCCCCTCCACCTCTCTCCCTCCTTCTCTCCCCTCCACCTCTCTCCCTCCTTCTCTCCCCTCCACCTCTCTCCCTCCTTCTCTCTTCCGCCACCTCTCTCCCTCCTTCTCTCTTCCGTCACCTCTCTCTCCTTCTCACTTCCTACACATCACTCCACCTCCATCTCTCTCTTAATCTCCTGCCAACTTTCGCCATCGCTCCCTCCATCTCCCTCCCAGCGCCTCTCTCCCAGAGTGACCCGCCCGTCCACCCTGGAGGGGCTGCGTCAGCTGGGCTGGAGAAGAGGGATCAATGCTGGGGAAACAGCCTCATAATGGCCTGGATTAATGATGAAAAATGTGGCGTCACCCAGTCAGCTCCTGGACATTTATCACTGGGGGTTGGGGGGGGGTTGGGGGGTGGGGGCGCTGCCAGTTGGCGGCTCTTAGCAGCCCCTGACCCTGGGGGGCTGCACGGTGGCTACTGATGCAACTGTGTCTAGTTAGACCCCTAATGGAGGCCTAGGTGTTCTCTGGGGTATTGGCCCCGGGCCACTGGGCTGGATGACGGACACGAGAGCCGTGTGCTTGGCCACCGCTGTGGAGCTATTTCAGAATGCTGGCGGCTAAAACAGGCCGACCGCTATCTCACAGGAAAGGGATAACACTTTGCACCTTCTCCCTCTTCCCCTCTCTCTCTCCTCTCTTTCTTCTCCCCACCTCCTTTGTGTAACTCGCCTTGAGAAAGGATGGAAATAAAAGGAGAAGCGGAGAGAAAGGATTCGCTACATTCATTTTCTCCCAGGGTGACATTTGGGGCGTAACGCTAAGACGAAAGGCAGAGAGGGGGAGAATAAACTGGAGGCTGTGCATTCGAGTGCATTTCTCAAGCCAGACAAATAGGCTACCCATCAACGGACACACACAGACACCCATCAGCCACACCGACCCAGCCCGGCTCTTTATTACCGCAATGCCTTAATAGGCCCAGAAACAATCTCTTTGTGCTCCAATCATACCCTCCAGAGATAGAAGGGGAGAGGGAGCGGAGCGTTCGAGTTTAGACTGGGGCCGAGGATGGATCGGGGCCCCGTCCCGCTCACCGCGGCCTCCCGCTGTCTGACGGAGTGGTGAGATGGGACTATTACAGGCCTGTCGGGAGACAAGCAGCTCCCTGAGTAATATACACCTGGAGGCCTTTAAAAGCTGCCCCACTTACTTTTCAGCATCCAGATGGATGAATGTGGCTCGGGAGAGCTGGTCCACAGTCAAGACAGGGAACGGGCGCGGCCCGGAACGGGGTGTGCCTCTGAGGCGCGTTACACGTAACGAAGGAGCCGCAATGGGATTCAACCCCTAGAAGTCATCTTAGGTACACAGGACAGTACTTGGAAATCATTAGCTATTCATGAGCTGTTTGTTCACGAACGCAGAGCGAACCACAAGGACAGTCCCTAAACAAGGGAGGGGTCCATTGTAGCCGCCTGTAGTTAAACAACTGGGTCTGCGATGTCTGTCTGTCTATGTGTCAGTGAGGAGGTAACACCACCACTGCTTTCTGCTCTTATAGTTAGGATTCTCAGTGGTCCTTCTACGGCATGCCTGCTTTGACCTCAAGTGCTGGGGAGCTGTCCTTTCTAAGACAACCAGGCAGATAGACGATATGACCCATCCCCCCCGCGACTCCTTCATCCTACAGGCGGATAACACGTCCCCCTTCCCGTGCTCTTCAAACAGGCCAGAGGTAAGATGCTCCCCACCCTGTCTGCCAAAAGAACCAGGGCGGATGGATAACAATCCCTACCCTTCCCACCCAACACCACTCCGGGCAGGCAGATTCCAGATTCCAGGTCCAACCTCTCCAAGCTGTGCCAGAGCCATAAATCCCGTTCCCAGACCCGGCAACCGTGGCACTAATGGACACAGGGCCTCTATCCAGGAATGTGTAATGTAAGCAGATATCAGCGACCGGTGCAAGAGTCGGTGCGGGGAGGAGGGGGGGCATCAAGCTTGTGGCACGCAGGGAGGAAACCTGGAGGAAATGCAGGTGTGTGGACCAGCGATAAGGACAGTGACTCTGCCATTACTCATCCCCCGCCGACAACAGCACATAGGCCGCCTGACTATGAGTGTGCCGCGCTGGCAGCTTCCGAAAGGTTTTCCTCGCCACTGTGTGACGGAACAGAGGGGAGAAGCGATAGATAGTGGAACGGAGCACATTTCATCAGGCCGGGAAAGACAGGGGGAGAAATTGGTGTGTGCAATTTTGTAAGGGGAAAAGTCATTTAGAAAAACGAGGCAATTTTGCAGCCTGGATCGTTTCAAAGCAATTAAGATTAATTAACTGTTGCCGGTGGCACTTTTATATTTCAGATTGCAGGTTTTATTATTGCTAAAGTGCTGCTGTAATGGGGTGTATAGCATCATTATTTAGAAGACCTTTATTTACAAAAGATGAAAAATACCATAACATAAAGGAATGAATAAACCTTGGCAACACTTTCCTCCCTGGTAAAGGTGTGAGACATACCAACCGTCTCAGAAGGGGTAACCCTGTTGGGGAAAAATGTAGACGTTTCAAATCGAAGTTTTTACTGATCTCATGACCTAGTCGGGGTAAAACTCTGGTCCTACTTGTTACTAGGCTATGTTGAACAAAATATAATTGTAGATATTCATCAACTTTTAGATTTAGGTAATTTAGCAGACACTCTGATCCAGAGCGACTCACAAGGGCAAATAGGATTAAGTGCCTTGCTCAGGGGCAATCGGACAAACTTCTCACCGGGGCAGTTTGGGGATTTTCAGTTACTGGCCCTACACTCTAATGGCTAGGCTACAGTCCGCACAGGCGCTCCATATTCATCTGTGCTATGACTACATGGGTTGTGATATGTGAGATGTCTGAGAGTCCGCAGGTGAGACAACCGTTGCCCTATAGTATACATTCTCAAGCTAGTTGGCAGTGCAGCACGAAAGGCACCCATACTTGGGTCGCGGCTAAAGGGACACAGTATACCTTATACCCCTATAGCTCAACCTCCAGGAGCTGAAACAGTTAGATAACTAGCATGGTCAAGGTGTCCTCTCATCATCATCTGCAGGGGTAAATGGCTAGCTTGGTTTGTTTGTTAGCAATTCTATCGCAAAGCAGAGGCATGAATCTTAGCCAAACAGCGGGTTTTAGCCAGACGCGGATCTGCAGCTTTGTGCTTTTCTGAAAGTGGGGGAGGTACTATATCAACTTGTCCAATATTATGAAATGCCTGCTTTCTATCTTGTTTGTAAAATGTTTTTCTACAACTTTAATAGTGAGTAGACTCTTCTTTCGAATGTACACATAGAATGCCACAGGCGTCACATGTTTCCCGGCAGCTCTGAAACATCTATTCCAATACCGATGATATCAGTAATACTTACAGACAATAATGTATCTCTAAAAAGAGATAGTCATCACTGAAATGTGTCCTGCTTGTGCTCTCATTTCTTCACCTTTTCAATAAAGTGGTGAAAATCAAAACCATTGCAAAGGTCAGTGCAATTACCAAGAGTAAATACTTAACTAGGCATATAATGAAAGACCCCTCACGGGGCTTCATCTGTTTGTCTGGGGATGATTATTAAACAGCATTCTTTATGCTCTTTACCTCCTGATTGGAGGTTGTAGAGAACAAAGCCTGCTTTTTTTCCTCTCACCCATCTCTGTCCCTCTCAATCATCTCTG
>JACXGI010013708.1:0-11473 GCA_016801175.1 Esox masquinongy | reverse complement strand
CATACGCATGTTTTTAGAAACATGTTCCAATATATATCAAATAAAACACAGAAATATCTTATGTAAGTATTGAAACCCTTTATTCAGTAATTTGTAGAAGCGCTCTTGGCTGCTATTACAGCTTTGAGTTATCTTGTGCATGTCTCCACCAACTTTGCACAGCTGGATTTGGGAGTTTCTCATATTTTCCTCTGTAGAGCCTCTCAAGATCAGTCACATCGGATGGGGATTGTCGGTGAACTGCAATCTTCAGGCCTTCCCACAGATATTTAAAAGGGTTCCAGCTTTGGCTGGTCCACTTGAGGACATTCACTGACTATAGTGTTTTCTTGGCTGTGTTCTTCAGGTTTTGTTGTGCTGAAAGATTCATCTTAGCCCCGTCTAAGGTCCTCTGCACTCTGGATCAGGTTTTCTTTAAGGACCTCTCTGTATTTTCCTCCTTTCATCCTTCCCTCAATCATGACCAGTCTCCCAGTCCCTGCTGTTGAAATGCCTCCTCATAGCATGATGCTCCCAACATCATTCTTGACCATAGAGACGGAATTATCCAGGTGATGAAAGGTACTTAGTGCTGCTCAAACGTGCTTGGAATTCAGGCCTAATAGTTTGATTTTGGTCTCGTCAGACCAGAAAATTATTTTCTTCATGCTCTCAAGAGTCCTTCTGACAGCATGTCTTAATCCTTTTATTCAGAAGTGACTTCTGTCAAGCCACTCTACCATAAAGGCCTGACTGAGTAAAAGGGTCTGAAAACATTCTGAAGGCAATTTAAGTACATGAGATATTTCCATTCTTCATTCAGTAAATATGAACATTTCTAAAACCTTTTTTCACTTGGTCATTTTGGCGTATTGGGTGTAGATTGATTGTAGATTGCCCTTATGAGAACCAGCTCACTTTCGAAATCGCCAGAAAATGCTTTGATCATTCCAAGGACCTCACTGAAAAACATATGTTCGTAAAAAATCTCACGCATGACACACACACACACACACACACACACACACACTTATTTGAGGTCAGTTTAACTCTGGCTGATGCATCTCATGTGAATGCAGTGCATTCAGTGCAACCTCAGTCAGGTTTTGAAATTACTTTTAAAAGTCGTAATAGTCGAAATTACATGGTGCAATCTGGGAAGTAAATCAGCAGATTTCCTGTTAGTGTGTCAATCATTGCAGAACTTAGAGAGTAATCGAAAACGTATCAGAAATGTTCAGATCAAATTAAAATTGAAACAAATGCTAAAAATGGTCAACGCTAGTAAAACCATTTGGCAACCATTGAATTAGTAGATATAAACTAGTCAGTTCTTTAAAAAAATTATAAATTGGTCTTCAGTGAACATAGCTTGAAAGCATGTAAATATTCATAAGAATAGGGCCATGCTCCATTAAACATTAATAAAATAAAATCCTACAGGGATAACATTTTTAATTGTGACTTCTCAAAGATGACAAAATAACACTGAAAATGAGAGATTTGCAAGTGAGAACATGTTCAATATTCAGCTCCAACAATATTATACTAACATAAGCATTGAGAATGCCAGGTTTCTGTGGGAATGACAACTCTTGGAAAGAATGAACCATTAAGTCAGAATGCCCAGATTCATTCACCATGTGGTTCTTGTGCATTTTTTTCAGGACCAGTCAAGCAGAGTGAATCTGAACCACTGAAGGAAGAAAAGAATATGGAGAGAAAAAGGGCAGCTGGCCAGGTTTCCACACATGACGGAACACTAAAAAAGGCATTCTCAACAGAACACAGAAGCATTCTCAACAGAACACAGAACACTCAGGCATTCTTCAGAATCTCAAGGCATTGTAACAGACTTCTGGATTCATGCCGGACTCCCACTGGCTCAGAATAAAGTATCTGGGCTCTATTAACTTGGTCTAGCAGCCAGAGAGAGAGAGAGAGAGTGAGAGAGATCAAGAGTTGACGCGAAACTGGATTGCTACAAGTAACCACGTCAGACTGAGAGACTAACACTTTTGACTAATTCAAAAGAGTGTGCGATTCAGAATGGGAAGAGACATTTGAAATGTGGTCAATTATTTCAATGAGCAGGCTTGGGCATCTTGGATGGTAAATGCTAGATATGCCAAGAATATAGGCTAGCGGTTATGAAAGTGGTCCTCTAATCTACATCCAGTCAAAATGAACACACAAAGACAACAGCAGACTAATTAGGATTTGTTGCTATAACCCTTTGAAGGTTCAGAGTGGGGAAAGAACAGGGAAAGCAACACATGATCTACTGCAGTATTGAGTGGAACAATGTCATGTGTTTCCTTACAGCTTTGCAGCGTGATCCTTATAACTCCATTGTTGGCAATGTAGGAAGGACAATCTAAGTAATTTAAAGCTTTCAGGAAGTTCACCCCTATTTTTGGCCTCTGATATTTGTCTCATTGAGAAGAGTGACCAGTATTCTTCAAAGAAAGTTGGGACTCATCTTTCACTGGCTTTTTCATTTCACTGTAGTTGTCATATTTAAAGTAATACTTTCAGTGCTCTAAGATTAAGGTATTATCTTGGGTGTAACTATTTTTCAGGTTTCAGCTCTACTTTGTGTATTTAATTTCAATTACTTGAGAATGACTAACTAAACTAATTGGGAGTGGAGAAAAATGGGCCAAAATATGTGAAGGGAAAATAGCATGGTACGTACTTGGTGTGCTTGTCATACATAATGGGAAGGAACTCGTCGACAGGCAACATCTTGGAGAGCGGCTCCGCGTTGAGCAGCTTCTGGGCCCCCTGGAGAGAGATGGCGTAGGACAGGGTCCAGTAGGAGTAGTCTGCTACTACCAGGTTCCTCACATTTTCCACCACCACCTCGTCACCTGGCTTCACCTGCTTACGGCCCAGGTAACTAGGGACGAAGAGAAGACAACGTGCTCATAGCGCGTGGAAGAAACTATAGCGCTCCCTCAACAGATTATATCTAAGATTCAATAGTGCGTTGTATAGCGTGTTTAGTGTTCATTCAGACATGTGACACTTCCTGCAGAGGTATAGGACCCAATAGGAACCTCCTGCAGTGACTTGATGACCACCCAACTACCCTCCTGGCTCTGTACCATCTCCTCCTTTCTCTCCCTCCCCCCTCTTCTCCTCCTCCTCATACAACCCCGAGATGGGCTAGGCCCTCCTCCCTCCACGCTGACTTCATGGCAACGGTGGTGGCCTGGACTAACATGATATCCCAGTCCAGCTCCACCAACTCCACCTCCTCCATCAGACGGAGCACACGCCGCTTGAAGTTGGCCTGGAAGCGCACGTCGTCCTCGAAGATCAGCGCCTTGTCCATCTGCTGGTCTACGATCTGGGGCAGGGAGTGCATTTGAAAACGACACTTCATTTTAAACAATCTAGCCACCGTGCCTCAGTGTTAAAAAACAATACTTGATCACATATCTCCTGTCACAGCCAGGAGGGGGTCAGAAAGGGAGAAGAGAGAGACAGGAATGAGAGACGGGAGTGAAAGATAAAGATGGGGGAGAGAGTGACAGGGAGGAGCGAGAGAAGGAGAGGAGAGAGACAGGGAGGACAGAGAAACAGGGAGGAGAGGGTGATAAAGCCCATTCTAGCATGACATTCAGGTCTGTGTTGCTGTCTGTGTGTGTGTGTGTGTGTGTGTCCTCACCTCCTTCCAAATGTAATAATGGCTGAGGAAGCATCCCACTTCTCCTTTGGTCAGCGTGCGGCGAGAGAACGGGTCATAATACCCAGGAAGTATGTCAACTCCAAGGATCTTTATATCACTGCTGTTCAGAGCCCTTAAGGACACACACACAAACCTGGATTAACGTACCCATCATTGCGTCCTCACCTAGCCTGGATATCCCCACTGAATTTGGCTGTGTTTAGTGAAACGTAGTACGATCATGGATTCCCGTGCTATCTCTTACCCTCCGTCTATGGCGTCCACCACCTTAACGTCTATCTCCAGCTCATTGAGTGAGTACAGCATCCTGTCCCGGCGATCCTGACGACGACGCAGGTTGATCAGATATACCTAAAATGTGGGACCGGTGGGGTCAAATGTCAGGGGTTAACTCAGAACACATTGACCCACACAAACAGCAGCGTCCTCGGAACAAGTTGTTCTTATTTGATCTGTTCCAGTACTTCACCGGAGGTTTGGGTCCCTATGGCCTCTGATTCTCACCTCATCAAAGCCCATGAGGTCCCTTTGTTTGGGGAAAAGGCTGACATATTTGGAGGGGGCCATGGGGGGTCCTTCAACTGGAATGAGAACACAGTGTTGTTATTATTACCCATCTATAAAGACATTACATAGTTATTACAAATCTATAAGCAAACTAAATATTACACATTGATGTACACCACACGAATGGTCTTCTGAGACCTTTCCGATTCCGAGACTGACATCCCAGTTGTACTGCATCTATGAAATTCCCATTCAATTGACCTGTGCCGAATTATTGTATCTCAGAGACAGGGGAAATCTAACTTAAATTGGGTCAGACAGGTATCAGACCCAAATTTGACAGGAAAAAATGCTTGAAAATGTCTCTGCAAGGGTCTGAAATTGTGTTTAAAGGTGCGAGTTGTGAAAAGAAACTACACGCCTTTCTCCTGAATGTCCTCTCATGTCTTCCACAATTTTTGTCTTCGGTTTTTTTAATAGCTTGTCCTGTACACATATGTATGTAGGCTATTAAAGTGCATTTGGAGAGGTCTGACAGTAGGCCATCATATTAACTTACCTTCAGAGCTGTGACAGCTTCTGAAAGGAATTTAGAAAATCAGCAGGATTTTACTTTACTTGAGATGATTCGTCATTCTATTTGAAAAATACAATTCCTTTCCGACAGTCTAGCTACCGTGCCTCAGCATGGAAAAGCAACATCATCTGGCCACCTGAACACGTCCCCCCGTGCGCATATAGTGTCCTGAGCTCAGTGGTGCAGAAAACAGCCAGTTGGTACAATGTTTCATTCGGCCTATGCATGTTCACTCTAACAAGAGCTCCAACTGGACAGGGAAAGGAGGACAGGCAGAGGAGGGAGATTAATGTTGAAAGAACCTGTCCTGAACCAACTGCATCGCGTTGCAAATATGAGTTATCCACATTATCTATTATAAATCAGCAGGATACTTTTTCCTTTAAGTATAATTTCGGACTGGTTCGGTATTTCATATATTTTCCCACAGATCCGTGGCCACCAGATCTGATCCATGATAAATTCCTCTTCTTTCATAACTTTCTAACATTATGAAATAATTAAGTTACTCACTCAGTGCCTCCAGGATTAGATGGCTGAAGTTGATGCTGTCATCTTCAATGGTGTTCTGGGGCTTGGCTGGGACGTTCAGGTATCCATACCTGACCTTGTTGCAGAGGTACATCTGGATCTCTGGAACAACACAGTACAGTCTGGTGTCAAACAGTTAATGCGCTTTAAACACATTCATTTCAACAGTCATGGATGTTTGCAGGTCTATGTTATTAGACGTGTGTGTGTGTGTGTTGTCATGTACATGCTGTACGGTCGGCCGGCCCCTACCTGAGACGCGGCAGGAGAAGGCGAAGACGATGATGTCATCGAAGGGCCAGGAGTAGTCCCGGTGAGGAGGGTGGAACGCCAGCTTTTTCATACCCGCCTTCCTCAAGTCCAGCAGGAAGGTAGAGTGGACCATGGGCACCGGGAAGCAGCCCAGTCGGTGGCGGTGACGCGTGGGGAAATACTCTGCCGTACGCCGGTAGTAACCCTGACAACAGATGCTCATATTCAACTCTGACTCAAAAAGAGCTTAAGTGCAATATAGTAGAGCTTTTATTTTCATTAGTAATATTGCACTGACACGTGCCCACAGGTGACCAAGACGTCTGACCGGTGGAAGCTTCCCGCACCTCTCCCGTTTGGGGGAGATGGGTTAAACGAGGAAGCCAAACCTTGGTTGGACCTTGTGTTTCAACCGACAACGTGCCCTTTCCATTTACCTGTGGGGTGATGCCACACCAGTAGTTGGAGTAGGCGCCTTGAGAGTCCAGCATGGGGGCGACCACAGACTTGTTCTCTGCTATCAGCAGATTGAGGGTCTCTGGGTTGGTCAAGATGTTGTCTGTGTCTGCATACTGAAAGAGTTTGACAGACTAGATGAGACTGTGTTACTGTGTGTGTGTCTGTGTTACTGTGTGTGTCTGTATTACAGTGTGTCTGTGTGTGTGTGTGTCTCTGTTACTGTGTGTGTGTGTGTGTGTGTGTGTGTGTGTGTGTCTGTGTGTGTGTGTGTGTGCGTGTGTATGCGTGTTGTGTGCATGCGTATCCAAGTTGGGGTCAATTTCATTTGAAATCAAATCAATTCAGAAAGTATATGAATTAGAATTTCAGTATATTTCATGCCTGGAATTGTTGATGTGGAATTGACCCCAACCCTAACTTTGCAATAGTATGTGGGTGTGTGTGTGTCTGTGTGTGTGTGTGTCTGAGTCATAAGGTATCAGAGAACTTGTAGTCACAAATTATCATTGTAAGGAGGCAAGTTTGAGTTTTCCTGAATCGCTTGACTTTAAATTGAATCTACCCTGAAAATCCTTGATTTCTACTTTTGGCAAAGGACAAATACAGAGTACAAATTTTGGACTGTACCAGTATATAGTCAGCCCAGCGCTGCTTGGCGAAGTTGACAGCTGCTTGTTTGAGTTTCATCAAGTATTCATATCTGCCGTTGCTCCAGTATTTAGGCCCCAACTCTCCTGGGTAGGATCTGTACAGAAATAAAGAGAGTTCACACAAAACTGTGCGTGCAAACACACACAAACAAGCACACGTGCAACAATGTCATTCCTCCTTGGCTTTGGCATGGAGGTTCTTGGAGAAAAAATGAGGACTTCCTCAGATGAAGTAGAGTGGTGTATCTGTGTGTTCTGCAATCACCAAACATCTCTCTTCTCTTCACCCATGGTTTTACAGTGGCAAACACAATTTTGGCAGTCTGGTTGTAGTAGTAATATTATGTATACCTAGCAGAGGGTGATGATAACTAGATGTTTGTAGGCCTTTAGTGCCTTGACGGACTAGCTTTGAGGATGATATAATAGATTATATGATAGTGCTGAACTAAACTCATGTAGCATGCACTATGGGTCCGCACTCGCGTACACATCCGCACAAGGACCCGCCCAACACACTTCTTGGAAACACAAGATCATTCTGACGAGAAACGGAACATACGTGGGATAGTCCATAGGCCTCCATTCTACATAGTGATAGAACTTCTGCATGACAGTCAGCCATTCTCTCAGTACGGCCGTAGTGTTGTCAGCGTTGTGATCAGTCGCAGCCCTGCGGACATGGGAACATAGTCACACTGCATGTCTGAGCCGCCCGCAACCTGCGCACCGCAGCTAGGTGTGACGTGCACTGCAAATCAGATCAACCAATGTGGACACGTTACACACGCAATGAAGAAAAGCCATGCACTTAGTTAACCTTAATTCAGATTTGATCATGAACAGTCAAAAGGAATTTCCTATAAACCAATGTGATGAAGAAAACATCTGTTCAGTTCTTAAGAGTGGAATCGGTTGGATACATTCTCTATGCAATTTAAAGTAACATGCAAACGCTACTCTGAAGTGTATGGTATTATAATGAAAAATCATTTAATTGCATAATGCAGTGCAACAGTAACCCATAATTTAACTTTCATAAACTCTCCCTGCGTTCAAGACAATCTTGGAAAAGAGAGTAGGCTATAGCTCATTAGCTGCAGAAGCGCTTTTCTTTTCTATTCAGAGTTAGGTTCCAAAGGGATTGTGGAATCTGGAGAGGAGAGAAGGGGATGGTATTCCTAATCTAATCAAAATACGATTGACGTTTGATATCCCGTGAGTTTGAGAAAAGGACTTCTGAACCAACATGGGAAACCGCGCAGCCACATACCATACGGAGATGCGGTCTTTGGGATATTTCAGTCTCTCCAACGCTCCGAGGTAGTACGGTAAAGAATGTGCCGCGTTGCGAGCAATGATCGCAATAACAACGGTTGGCTGCTGCATTTTAGATTCTTCTGGATATTTCTCCTCAGAAAAGTAGCATTCTGTTTTAGAAACAACGGCCCCTAAAAATAAAACCCAAAGAAACATGGTGGAGATGACTGTCCAGGCTAGAGCTAAGTAGCTCCAACTCCCAGTCCGCGTCAGCACTAAGGGAAAAAAAAACAAAGTTTGTAACCCCCCTCAAGACGAGTCTCTTTCCGTGCCCAGCTACGTCGGCAGAGGGTTTTAAATTACGTGTGTTAGAACTTACACAAGAAAGTTCTGTGAAAATGTTGTAACGACGTATTACAATAGAACTTTTTGCTCAAAGCTACTTTACACCAGTGCAACTATTATGCTGGTGTTAAACGGGTTTTGTACAGATATTGTTAGCCTACTGCCGGTATTCATTTGAAATTTTGCATGTTAAAATGATAGGGATCTCCAATATGTCAATGAATACAACTTATTTAAATGATAAATATGCCCGTAACCAAACTACACACTTATCTATGAGGGCGAAGTTATATTTACACATAAAAAATATATATAGGCTATTTGTTTTTATCAATTCATAACTACTGCCTGTAGAGGGAAGCATCGAGTTAACATTCCAACCTCAGTAATTCAATGAAGAAGTTATTCAAAAGGACAGGAAGAGAGATCGAGAATCTGAAAGAGGGTATAATCGGGAAAGAAAACAGAGTCAGAGATCAAAACCCATGCAGAACGAATGCCAGTGCACAGAGAAGAAGAAGAGAAGAATAAGGATGACAGTGATCTGAACTGAATTTTGGAGGGCCTTGATTAAACTAATGAGTTGGCCACAGCACTGGAGGTGTTGGGAGGGGCGGGGGTTGGTTGTGGGGGCAAGTGTTGCCCAGCTCTCTGGACAGGAGACCAAGAAGGTCAAAGGGACCTCTATTCATGACATTCTGTCACACCCCCTGACCCCTATGACCCCGTGGGCCACTTTCCCAGCACCCTCTGCAGTAGCAGGTCTGGGAGAGTTCAGTAACTTTTCACCATTGGGTTAGAGATCAGGGATCAAGGGTCAGTAGTGTGTTGGGGTGGCTGGGTGTGGAGAGGACACAGGAGGCCCAGGGCAACAGGTTCACATCCGAGCGGGATGGAGAAACAAATTATCCAGTGAATGGATGAGGAGTGAACTCCGTGGAGGCGCCCTGTCTCTGCACTTACTCGCACGCAGCAAGCAACACACACACACACACACACACACACACACACACATATGACACATAGTGGGGGGTCTGCTTGCCAGGGGCCCCCCTTCTTTTACTCGAAGCGGGCATCATCTGCCACCACCAATGTCCTTTTCTCTCTTTTCGTCCCCGAGTCACAATCCCTCCAGGGGGTCGGGGGGGGGGGGGGTCAGTCGTGACACTCTGAGTCCTCCCTCAGTAATCTTTATTGCCGTGGCAATAATCAATAACTGCGTTCCCACACCGACGTCTCAGGGCTTGCCGGGTCAATAACTGTCACTCACACTCCCACGGTTGGCACCTACATTCTTACTCAGCAGCCTTTAAGCAGACCAGTGTGTGTGTGTGTGTGTGTGTGTGAGGAGATGGTGAAAGTGCTCATTCCTCTAGTGCCCTACCCCCACCCCTCAGCTTGCTTGTTGTATCAAGAAGACAGTTGTATTGGAGGACAACACAAACACCATACTTATTCCTCTCTCTCTCAGTATAACAACAGCTTGTCTAATTCAGGTCCATAGAGAGACAGACAGACTTTACTACAGTGGAGTTCACTAAAGAGTTAATGGAGAACACTTTACCACACCCAGGAGTAACAAACAAGACACACTCACAAGCGCACGCATGCACAGGCACGCACGCACGCACACACACACACACACACACACACACACACACACACAGAGAGAAAGGAAGTAGCAAGAGGGAACGTTTGGGTGGCAGTATAGATAAATTGACTGGTGAGCAGTAGCTTGACGTTTTTTATCCCAAGTGGCCAATACTGTTGTTTGACCAAAGCACTTAAACAGAATTGCTTTTTGTAAAAAATGACTTGAGCTAGGACGTGGAGCTGTGCCGCTTCTCTGTCAGCTTGAGGATGTACTATTCTCTGCGTATCAATTCTATGCTGTTGTGATGGCATAAATAACACTGAAAATAAGTTAATCAAAACTCCACTTGTAAAGTCACATTGCTAGTTAGGCATTTGCACAGATGACACAAGTACAGTTATTAAAATGACAACATTTTACTAGAAAGCGAGATGCCGGTTGTAGCATTTCAGGGAAAGCAAAAATCAGCAGTTGAAAGCTGAACGTTGGAGCTAGATGCATTTAACCACTCTCAAAATCACAGACAGAGCTATGGATGTAAGGACTTGATATCAAAATGATAGCTCTTATGAGAAATGTCAGTTTTTGGCATTTTCCACTTCCACTGTTACATCACCCGGACCGTGTTTTGGGAAAAGTTTGATCCTTAGTCTCTTTGGCTTAATCACTCACATGAGCCATTCTAATACTAGTGGAGGAACTCAACCAAAATACACACTGCAATGGGCTCCAAGACATCCCCACAGCAAACTCTACAGCTCTAATGTATTTTTGGGCTACACACATGTGAATATCAAAGAACTTCATTATTTCCACTATTACAAGCAAAGTGTAATGCAAGCATAGTTGTTTTGATATTCACGCATTAATAGCCCCAAAACACATTATATGGCTATAGTTACATGTTGGGGCAATTTGAAAACAATGCTGTGGATTTCATGAGTTCATCCACTATCATTAGCATCAATGTTATATTCAAGAATACACTGGGCACATTTTATTAATTCAAAAGTAAAAAAAAAAATTTAAAAAAAAAAATAAAAAGATGAAGCAACTGGAGATTGCATTACAACATTTGAGGATTAGATTTGTATTTTTTTTTTTAACATGGACAGCATGCTAAGAATACTATCAAATAAAACACATTAGCACTTTAAAAAACAAAGGATTTGTCCATTTTCATTAATTTTCTTCAGACATCATTGGTTAAATTCTTCTAGAAAAAGATTGCAGTGTCCTTATAAACTTCGTGCAAGAAGTTTACAAGGACACAAACATTTCTCTTTTGAGATTTGATTATCTTACACAACTCACCACACAAAACTAAGGACGCATGTCACAGACACATGCAACTTTATTAACCCAAAGTCTTACAATATCATGACAAAACATGAGAAAAAAACATAAAAATTTTAAATAATCAGTACAGTTAAAATAAATAGTCTGGATTTGGGTAAGTTCAAGGTAGATCATGTTATAGTGATGAAACTCATGGCTTGATGTGGGTGATGATTAAGATGGCTAGAACGGGTGACAGGTTGGAGCTGATTAATTACAGCAGGAGGTGGTTCTAATGGTGGTAGTTAGTAGGAGGTGGTTAGTGGGAGGTGGTTCTAATGGTG
>JACXGI010013707.1:0-20304 GCA_016801175.1 Esox masquinongy | reverse complement strand
CTCCCCCACATTTTTGAATGGGTTTTGTTTCACAATCCTCTCCAGGGTGCGGTTATCCCTATTGCTTGTACACTTTTTTCTACCACATCTTTTCCTTCCCTTCGCCTCTCTATTAATGTGCTTGGACACAGAGCTCTGTGAACAGCCAGCCTCTTTAGCAATGACCTTTTGTGTCTTGCCCTCTTTGTGCAAGGTGTCAGTGGTCGTCTTTTGGACAGCTGTCAAGTCAGCAGTCTTCCCCATGATTGTGTAGCCTACAGAACTAGACTGAGAGACCATTTAAAGGCCTTTGCCGGTGTTTTGAGTTAATTAGCTGATTAGAGTGTGGCGCCAGGTGTCTTCAATATTGAACCTTTTCACAATATTCTAATTTTCTGAGATACTGAATTTCGGGTTTTCATTAGTTTTCATTACTACATTTCTTTTCAAAACACAAGAAAACAATGTATGCCCCAACCCTAAAAAAAATGAAGATCTGATCCCTTGCCAGAATGTGTAACAATTTCGCGGAGCTTTAGGCACTCCACACAGAGAGAAATTTGACCAGTCAGTCAAAGACAGTGTGGCCCCTCTGAGTCTTTCTGGTGTAATTCCTGCATGGATTTTGACTCACATTCAATCAGGGTCTGGTCCATTCCGCTGGCATATTGGCTGGATTGACTGAAGTCTGATTCTTTAGAGGAACTGGGGAACAAGTACTTAAGAAGCTAGAAGACCCAGCTATGCCTTGAAGAACTTAACTGGCCGCTACCGCGTGAGAGTCCTATCGGAGTTATAGAAGACAAAGGGATTGAGACATCAGTGACGCAATCAGTTATCTACCACTCGTCTGACAATAGAATGACATTAAAAAAATGTTTCTGTCAAAGGTGACTGACACCAATAATGGAATATTTGTCACTAAGTCAGATTTATTTTATTGGTGCAGAAAGGAAAGTCACACATCCATGATGTTACATATATCACATTATTATTGAGACTGATATGATTTTGAGATGGATGAAAACATCTCCAGATTTTTATTACCAAAATTACCAAAAACACGTGTCCTTTGAGAAACCATGATAAAATGCCTGGAATATGTTGACCTTAACTAGTATACTGCGGCATGGATTGAAGGAATATGTTATGATTGATTTGACACCAGTTACAATTTCAATTGAGCTCTTATTGCCAACCAAAGACAAGATTGGTACTGTGCAAAATGTCTACATAGTATCAAGTAGAGCAGTTTTAAATATTTTCAATGTAGAGAAATCTATGATGAATGTTTCTGATACTAAAGTGAATCGTGGATACTCTGCAATTAAAATGTCTATTTGCATGTAAGTGTCAAACACTGTCCCTACCCAATCATTTGCATTTTTCAACAACAGATGCTGCAAGAAATAAATCATATTTCTCCACATCTGTTCCTGAGACAAAATTAACATTTGGTTTATCCTCCTACTGCACAAGATGCCTGATTTCGCAGGGGTTCATTTTTATAATACTGGGCTACAAGTTATAGGGATAGTTAGTGTCAGTTAATATACCATTTAACTGTTTATTTTACATTTATTAATTAAAACAAAGATACTTTTCTGCATTATAGCAAGCATGTCAAAGCTTATGAAGAAAACAACTGTTATAGTCATGTGAGCTATTGATCAAAACCCTGTGCACATTAACATGTGATCACTGAGTTCCTCACGCTAAATATTCTGACATCTGAGGGCCTAATTGGATGATTAACTTAGTCTCAACCAATTGCTTTTGAGTAGATTCATCAGTCTGATCAAAAAACAGCTCCACACTGGTTGCTATTTGCCAGTCGTTTGTGTACATCCATCGAAAGATTTAGCGATTGTACCGTAATGTAAAAAGTTCTAAACAATCTCTTTTTTGAGTGAGAGAGATCGGAGTAGGCTGTAGTTTTGAGCGAAGAGAGCCATCAAGAGGCGTCTCCTTGCCTCCGGTAGCCCAACATGAGACACTTTAGACTGGCTTACAGGCAGTAAGATAATTTCTCCTGCCTGGCAGTACCAAGGAAACCATAGGGAACAAGGAATCAGCACAGTCCATCTGCCACTACAGCCGCCCTGCCAAGACAACATGATACTCCAGCCCTCTCACAATTATTGGTGTGTGTGTGTGTGTGTGTGTGTGTGTGTGTGTGTGTGTGTGTGTAAGAGAGAGCACACATGTAATCAAGCAAGCAAATATTCAATGCTGGGAACTTGGACAGGGCATGCTTAGAGTGTACCTTCTGGGTGCCTTTTTCCACACTGATGTGTTCATTCCCATATCATCAACAACAACAACAAAGGCACCATGGGAATTGCTTTGCTCCCCACCCAAGAGGATTAATTATATTTAAATATAGTTAAAATTATCTAAATAAAGACAGAAAAGAATGTCAGCTTTATTGCTGTTTTATTATAATTTCAGTACATTCAATAGATTTCAAATTCTCTGAAGTAGTTACACGTAATTTTCACTTTTCACGTTTTAATATTTTTTTGTAGTGTTTTAGCATACCTATACAAGAAAAAATAGTTGACGTTAAATATATAAATTGTTTGACTTTATCACCAAATTCAGATAATGTAAAGTGCATCTTTATGTGTTTTTTGGCTATGGCACCGATCCCCTCTGTTCATCCCCCCTCCTTCACCCTCCTCCCACTGGTTCGTGGCCTGGCAGGGTTCAGGGCTCTTGCTGCGTGGCTGTAGTGTTGTGAAGGGAGTGTGGATGAGCTACTCTTCAGATTGACAGCAGGTGGGTGAGCAGGGGCAGGCCACTCTACAGGCAAAGCCAGTATCATCTCAGCCCATCAGGCTTGGTTTTCCCTTCATTGATCCATCCAGCGCTCTGCCACAGTGAAGTCTTAATGAGTAGTTTACAGAGACACTTGGTGAGGGGGTAGGTGGGAGAGGGCCATCGTATCCAATTGCATCGCAGCAGGGGTTTGTTTTATGATGCTTTAATCAGAACAAAATGGAGAAGATAAACATTGCCGATAACCAGGGACTGCAATAAAAAATGAGATGGCATCTCTCTCCCTCTCTCCCTCCCTCCCTCCCTCCCTCCCGTCAGTAATATATAATTGGTGTAGCTCTGTCGCCAGTCTGAGGGTTAAAAACATGGGTTAAAAACATAAGAGGAACGAAAGTAAGTTGATAGTAAAGCGAGACAAAAGCAGAGAGTTGTAGAGTCAAATGAATAAAGTCTTATATAATAGCAAAGCCAAAGTCGAACCTATTCAACAATATACCTCTAGTTCCATCATTTCAGAAGAAGATCATCTATTAGTCAACTTATTATCCTGCTCTTATTGCTTTCAAAATAGGAACTGACAATATTCAAAATATGCAAACCACAATTTCTCCTGGACTTACTATCAACAAAAATCTGAAAAGATGTCTGAAAACAACAGGGGTTTTAGTTATAAATAGGGCAAGACACAGGGTGGTCTTGTGCCATGTACCACAGGTGAATGCTGTTCTTAAGTGAGATGAATAGCAGGTAAACTGAATTCAGAATCAGACTTTTTTGCTAAGTACATTAGGGTAATGTTGCTAACAGTAGACATTGTAGAATATGCAGCATACATTAATGCAATGGGTGGAAGATACTGAGATTTAAACACTGGGTACATCCTTAACATTACCTTTCTGTTGCTGTACAGATGGGCATATTTACAGTTCTAGTATACAATATGCATCATTTAAGTAATGTCAGTACTGAGTGTCAAGCTCAGTGCTAAGGTAAACCAGTAAATGTTGTGCTGCGGGTTGCTCAGGCAATCTGATAACAATGCAAAAAAGATGTCACGTCAGGAGAGCAGGATTTAGGCAGTATAGTGATGACCTCACACCAGTTTTGGTTAAGATAAGAACACACTCCACCAGCCTTAGATACCTTAGATATAACCCTTCAGCATGGTATAAATGCCATAAACCACAGCCCACCAGGGTGCCTTTTTTATAATCCAGTTCTAATACAATTAGAATAGCAAAAATACATGTGGAATGAGGTTTCTTATGAATGAGGTTTTGAAATATCTGCAGCTGGATTCGAGTTCCAACATTGTGACAAATCCCTTTTTACCTCAATCACTGAAAGGAATATGTGCCAAAAATCTAAATAAACAAATTCTGAACCTGCTGACCAAAACAAAAAGCTAACTACAGGATTTGAGTAATCCTAACTTTTTTATAATATAACAGCTCAGCTTGCCTATTTAAACTGCAATGATAACTAAAGTAGACATCTGGAGTGAATAAATTGAATTAATAATTTCATAGATATGAGCCAGTTAATTAGTCTAGATAGTCAAAACCTACATAGGCAATGTTAAATTTCATCAAGAAACACACAGTGGAAAACTCAAAGTTAAAAAGAAAATAATTCAGCCCAAATTACCTTTAAACCCACAAGTCCAAAAACAGTTAAATTCTGTCAAATTACATTTCCCCCAAAATAGTTAAATCCACAGAAAAGAAAAGATTATCCATGTTTTGTTTGAAAGTCAGTAATCCTTTCCTGGCAAATAATCCATTGGAACTGGTATAAATTATAAAATAACTGTTCATCTAACTGTCAAATAAACACTTTTTCATTATTCCACACATCACAGAAATAATACTCTCTCCTACCCACATGACCCCTTACTTAAAGGCAAGTTTTGATTATCATCAAACTTTTTAACAAAATGTTAATCTCCTTTAAACTTTGTCGTGTTTTTCTATAATGATAAGGCATCTTCACAAATGTTTTTGAAATGCTGTTTGAAACTAGGCATAGAATTCATACATAACACTGTTCATTTTGATGATATACTGAGATCAGAGTGGCAAACTACACAACTCATTTCCACAAAGTGCCTGGCTATATATGCTTTATGAATGGGGAAATCGATTCGACCTTACAGAATATAATTCTTAAACAGATTATTTGTGTGTGTGTGTGTGTGTGTGTGTGTCATTGACCATCATGACCGACTTAATTGCGATGTGAATGAAGGCTGTTAATGTGTTACGCCAAAAGGTTATGATAGCCTCAACTACACAATTTGATGCTTAAATTTACCCTGAGGACTCTGTGGGAATTCTTCATCCATTGCTAAATCCATTGTCATCCATTGTCACTCCCTACTCCAAAACAAATTGCCTGCGCAGCTATATCAGATCAGTTTATCTTATCCATTTGAATATGTTACTGTATGTATGACTTAAAATAGTGTGATTTGTCCACCTCTATTCCCTTGTACATAGTGTTTTGACTGTGTTTATGTGTAACAGAGTGTTGTCTTTCAATCTTTATGCCTTGGGCAAGGTCTTCATTTCATATGATAATTAGTTCTCAATTCCCTTTGTTTTTCCTCCTTTGCTTAACTAGGGTGTTACCTAGTTAAGCAAAGGAGGAAAAACAAAGGGAACAATTTTTGTTCAAACAAAATTCAGAATTTTTACAAAATGTATTCTATTCCAAATGTATTTTTAGGCCTACATTATAACATGTAGGTCTCAGTTTCACAATATGTTTTTTATATTATCATAATCAAATAAATAACAGGCCAGGGGTGAAACTTAGACGATTTTTGGTCCAGTTTTGCATCCCAGCAAAATAAATAGTCTGGAAAAAAGTGAAAACTATGGGCAATTACAGTACAGGTGTTGTATTTTCTAGAGCATTAACAGCATGAACATGTGCACATTTATTTAAAAAAAAGCCATGACCTGCACTCCTTTTTGCATTGAATGTTAAAAAGAAGGTTGGAGGTAAATGCAGACAAAATGGCGGATGGTTGCTTGGCTAAAGCACAACATACAGCAGCAGTAGGCCCGTCAATTAAACCCAGGTGTCAGTTAAACCCAGGTATCAATTACACCATTTTGTTTGTCAGGTGTCTCTTTCTATTCATTACATTTGTGGTGCACAGTGCCTTGTTGGGCTGAACAAGTTAAATTATTAACAAACATATTGTGTGTGGGTAGCCAACATCCTTTTGAAGTGATTGTTTGACAATCAGATGAAAACATCATTACTGATTGTGTTTACTGAACTAAACAAGTTCATTGGATTAAAGTTACATAGAACTACAAGCAGATACTGAATCAAATGGGATTCTATATTGGGCCAGTTGATGTGCTGTTATTTTTGTATCCATGTATAATATCAATAAAACTTTTTTCACTGCACGTTTCTACACATCTTGTCTATTTGGAACCGTGTACATTAATCTAAAAGTCTGATCCATTTCAAAGGTTTTGGTGTGTCAAAGGGTGGAAATTTAATGCAACGGTCCAAAGATTTTAAACCACAATAGTGCTGTGAAATGTAATTCATTAGAAAACTCTAAATATTTAACTTAAGCATTCCTATACAAGTGTATGTGATGAGTGTTAACTCTTTACATAGGAAGGAATCATTTTTTTTAATATACCTTTGTCTACACATTTCAAAAACAGTAGTACCATCTGGTGCAATAATAAAAAAATACAGTGTTTTACTATGTTACACAATTTTTCTCCATGTGTCATATGACATTAAAGCTTACACTGTAGTGGGGCCTCCAGATCCGCAACAAGACAATTCAGCCTCCCACACATGTTCACAAATGCAACATTTGTATAATCTGTCATGAAAAGGGATCATAGTTAATGTCATAAGGCTCAACCTTTAATTACATGTTTGTGAAATTAAAACAATTATACAAATGTTAATAGAAATGTTACTAAACAAGACTATGGTGCATATACAATTTTCTTCTTAAATGTTGCCTTTAAAAGCCACTTTGTGTCCTTTCTGTCTGTTAGTCACCAGAAGAGGTAACTGGTAACTGGTAAGCAACTTCAAATCCTTCTAACTTCAGCGTATCCACTGCCTTATTTCCGTGACAGACTTACTGAGTGGCAGTATAGACACATTTAGACAACACGTCATGATAGCTAGGCTTATCCTGGACAGGTTGCTGTGAATGAAATTCCTAGTTTTTGCTAGCTAGATATTCTGATAAAGCATATTTGCTATAGCTAGCTTGCATATGTCACGATTGGCGTATTGGTGGAGAAGAGGAACCAGGCGCAGGCAGAGCAGATGTGGTATTCTTAATAGAAAATAAACACCGAGCACAAACAACAAAACTGAAGACAAAGTAAAGGGGCTGAAGTTAACCAGCAAACCCGAAACACTCACCACTGATGCGGAAACAAACTGAGACAGGGAACAATGACCAACAAATGAGGGGAGCAGAGGAGCAACATTTAAACACATACTAATGATGGAATTGGGACCTGGTGTGAGTGATGATTAGAGACAAGACACATGACAAGTCCGGGATGTGTTCGTGAACAATGGGAAACCGGGAAAAACGGGAGATGACGGAGCTGTCCGTCACCTCAACGTCACAGCATATTAGCTATTCATCTCTTAATTACAGAAGTAAAATAGTGTGTTATTTGGTCAACTGCACTAAAAGTGTGTCCATGCTTTAATACTTATGTTATGTGAACGGATGTTAAATTACTTTCCAGCTGGCTATTGTCAGTTGTTGAAATGGGCCAGAACCCTCAGTTTTCCAAACTCAGTGCTTGGGGCTACAAACCACATGACAAAAAGCATTAGATTGAACCTATCGCTACTCTTTTCTTGTAAGTAGGCCCAAATGTTGTTTGTAGGCAGCAGCTAGATGGCATGTTGAGTAATCTGCAATGACATTTAAAAAAAACAGAAAAGGAACCAGGCGAACCTAGTTCAGCTGGCCCGCGATTAGACAGAACAAATGTTGATAATAATTGACAGAAATTGGGACATCTGAGAGGGGAATCAAACCGGGGTCAAAACATTGTAGGGTAGGGATAACCCCACAAGTCCACAAGGCTTGCTGGTAGTTGGCCCACCTCCATATAGTCTCCAAATACAACTTTTATTACAGCCATTACATTTTTGCTGAAATGACGTGAGCAACATAATGTTTATTAATGGAACTAAAGTGTACTTTTGTACAAAGATTACTGTAGATGGTCGTCCATACAATAACAGTTGAATAGCCAACCACTACACTATGTGCACTACGAGGAAATTGAAATCATTGTCTCAATCTCAAATTGCATACTACATACTACAAGTATGTACTTTGCAGATGACGGTGAAGTACATACTGAACAACTTCCACCACAAATAGCATCTATGAACTGTATGGCTTTTAGTAGCCAGTAATAGTCCTACTGGCATCTACTTATTACTTGGAATAGTCATAAGAATTGAGTAATTGCTAGCGAGACTGAAGATGAACTTTACACTGCCAAAGCTTTTTCATTTCATGATACAAAGTTCATTTTTCTTTTATTTGTGAATGATATTGATACAATAACTATCAATATAGGTAAAAATAACTGCCTATTTCATCAAGTGAAAAGAGAGAATTGTGGAAACCCCTCCTCTTTTACTGCGCAAGGGGTTGTGATTTATAGGCTTTCACCCCAAAAAGCATGCACGGATGTGTACTTCGAAAATCAACCAGAAATAGTTGCAATATTACCGTAAACAGTTTTATTCTAGGCTTACTATAACATAGTAAAAGAAAGTTGTAGCCAGCAAAGTATTTGTATATCCTGAACAAATCCTAATGCGCAATTTATTATGTCTGTGGCTCCGGTCGCTGGCGTGGAAGGCCGCATCTCTAATCATGATGCTATTTAACATGGGGTAGTCAGTCAGTCACTCACTCACTCACTCACTGACTCACTCAGAAAGAGACATTCGCTCTTCTTGGCCAGCTCCGCTTACGCGGACCTGCAAAAATTGTTCACCTGCATCAAATTATGGTTACAAGTCTTAAAAATGACACTTTTTTTGTCATATAAGGTGAACTAAACTTAATTTACATAGTGAAAATCTTTTTAAATGTAAAATATTTCAATCACTTTCAAAGACTCAAATGTGCTCTCTGGAATTACAGAGGTAATATGGATTTGGTATGAAAATTAAATCCTTTTGATCACTCTGTCTATGACTTTGAGACTGATTACATTTCTGCATCTGCTGCCAATAGCTGCTTCCTAAAAAAGTGCTTCCTTACGATTAATTGAATCACAGATTGTCCCTTTAAACCTCGTGTCATAGCATTTCAGATGAAATTAGGTAACTTCTAATATGCATTCCCAAATTGTTCTAGTTAAATATAGTTTTCCACGAAAACATACTACAGCAGTCTCATTAAATGTCATTATAAAGTGGTTTTTTTGACTGACTTCTTGCCCAATTCCCCAAATTGAGAACAATATAATTAATTACAATTCTCTAAGTTGTGTGTCCACCTGATTCTGATTTATAATATAAAAATATATTTTGGGAGACATTTTGAGAAAATAACATGGCAAATTAGATAGTTTATTGCACATTTTCACAGCACTAAACTTGGGAATTTTGTTAAAGTACATTAAACACATAATTTAAGATTTAAACTGACATCACTTTGTTTACAAACAAATTGGGAATGCATTTAAATAACATCCTTTTTAGTCAGGAAAACAACAAGAAGTTAGAAAGAAGTTAATTACAGTAATTAGTTTATCTTCATCACACAGCCAGCACAGAACACATTGTACTCTCCTCATATGTGTGCCCCTGCAGCTGACAGGGAGAAGAGACACAAGGTGCGCCTTTCACAAAGATAAGCGCTGAATTACGGCCCGAAACTCAGGTTCAGCCCAGCCCAGGCAAAAGAACACAGGCTCAGCCCAGCCCAGCCCAGCCCAGCAAAAAGAACACAGGCTCAGCCCAGCCCAGCCAAAAGAACACAGGCTCAGCCCAGCCCAGCCAAAAGAACACAGGCTCAGCCCAGCCCAGCCAAAAGAACACAGGCTCAGCCCAGCCCAGCCAAAACCTTTCAGGTCCTATCACCACTGTACCAGGACTCTACCATGTCATTCCCTTTAGATGTCAGTCAATTCACTGTTGATGATTGAGTTGTAGCAGACTTGATGATTGAGTTGTAGTCATATACTGTATGGACATCAATGAACAGGGAGTACAGGATGTGCATGAGAATACACCCGTGTTTAGGGTGGTATATGGGGATGTTGACCACCTTCACGACCTGGGCACAGCCTGACAGAAGGTCAAAGGTCCAGTCCTGCTGGGCTGGGCCCACCCCTGGTCTCCTAGCTTCCTGGAAGTCTTTAAGGGCACCACGGCGTTTAAAGATGAGCTCTAGTGGATAAACAGCATCATCTGTGGCGCTGCTGGGTTGGCATGCAAATTGCATTGGGTCCAGGTTGGCGGGAGAGGAAAGAATGTGAATGTGGAAAGAGTATGGGATAGGCAAGTAGACTTATGGGATATAAATGGAGAGCACTGATGCAATTATTCTGATGGAGAGAAAGCCAGGGAACAGAGGAGATTGTTGGGCGCATATTACATTGAAGTTATTTAGCAGGTGCTCTCATCCAGAGTGACTTGCGGTAGTGAGTGCTTACATTTTCATACGTTTTCAAAATTGGCATCCATATTAATGAAATGCACTGGCGTTGCAAGCGCCATGCTCTGCCAACTGAGCTGCATGGAAGCTAATCTGGCAGTTGGGATTTTTCCACTGGGCTCAGAGAGGCATGTGACTACACGCAATACAGGGCCTATGTATTGACATTCTCTCACTATGAGGCAGTTTTTTGAATATGTTTTGCGCTAAATCAGCTCTGAAGTTGTGAATAGGAAGTAGCAGAAAATGTTTCATGCATTATTTCTAATCTACTATTCTCGTTCGATTGTACAGCGTCCATAGTTGACGTCCAGAGATCATTTTTCACAGAATTTTATCTTTGCGTTTTACAATACACCCCTTTCATTCCACTGTGATGTCTCAGAAGGGTCTTAAACCTTCCCATCTGTGTCGTGTCTGACAAAACTACTCCCGAAATAAACACTTAACCTAAGAGCACAATTCTATTTCCTGTTGACTGACTGTGGTCGTTTAGGTCTCCCAACAGTTATAGGCTGCGGGTCCAACAGGAGCCTGGTATTATCCTCTAAGAACCGTTGCCGGGCCTGACTCCAGAAACAGCTATGTGACAGTGTAAGACCTCCTCACACCCCCTGCCATCAGCCGTCTTATCACCCCCACACCCACCCATGCTATGCCGATGTCGTTGTCATTGACAACGCTATTTTCAGACCTTGGGCGGGTGCCATGTGCAAATTATCTCCACGTCGAGGAGACATAGAGTGTTTTAATATTATCATTACAATCACACAGACAGAGAGAGGGAGGGATGAGTCACTGAGCCCAACGTCTGTCAGCGCAGCAAAAATGCCTCCACAAAAAAAATCTGAAATGAATGCTTAAATAAAGCAAAAGCCAAATCGGCCAATGAGGTGAGAAAATTATGCCTGGAACCAGAGCGAAAATTCTGAAAAAAATTCTAACAAATTCAATTCAGCCACAACTTGATTCTTAGTCTCATAACAGGAAAAGCAGGCTTTTCAGATTAGTCGTTCTGTCTGAATTTGAGCTTGTTTTCAGTATTTTCAAAATGCAAAATTTGTCACCCCGTTGGCAATTTTCTTTAGCTTAATTCACGCAAGTTCTCTTTCACTTATTTCTGGAAAGTGTTTTTTTTGCAGTGAGGACAGAAGCCGTTATGTGGATCCCAAGGAGATTGTAGGATGCTTTGTGGTATTTAATGGACCATCTGCAAGGTTAGACAACATGCCACTGGTGGTTGAATGTGTAGATCAAACAGAAAAATGCAAAAACCACGAATGGGTATATCAACGCTATGAACGTTTTCAGACGCCCCAGGTGAGACGCTGACCGAGACGTCGATCACCCTTTAACTCGGAGTAACGACACTGTATTCACGACTGGTTGAGCCCAATGCTGTTGTCCTGCCAAGAACAACGGGACTTTTAATAGATTTTCCTTTTGATTATTTCTCTCAGTTCATGTCGTCTGTGCTGTAGGTAGTTCCTGGCTGTGCTCCAGTGCAGTATGTCATCATTACAGCACAGTGTTCCCGGCCTGCCCAGATTCCATCATCGCGCTCCCAACGGGGGCACAGATCTTCGTAATTACAGCCTTGTACCCGTCCCCCCCCCCGCCACCCCGTTCCTCCTCCGCGTCTCATCCTCTAATCTGAGGCCTGCAGACCAGTCCTAACCCCCTGCCAGCTCCAAAGTCACACAAACAGACTTTGCCAGGGAAATCAGAGAATAAACTCTGTTGAGATAGGCGGAATGTACACTTTGGGCAGCCTAGAAGAGAAAGAAGGCCACGTCTCATTTCCATAATTTAATTAATATCTTATCTTTTATTGTCCCCTCATTATTGGCAATCCCCTTCGAGGCAATGTATTTTCACCATGGGGGATTTCCTCCACAAGATGATTGTGTGTACATTGTTCTGGCACCCAGAGACTTGGCCCTCAGGGCCTACCAGCCAATGAAACAGCCTTGCTGCTGAAGTATGTGTCTTTCTACTAAAGTGGTGTAAAACCATGTTCGGGGAAAAAGTGTATTTTTAAAATATTTTTTCCAAACTTTCAGCGCACGTATTGAAATCTACAGTATTTTTGTTTTGCATATTTGAAATATTAAATTAAAAGCATACCAAGCCACTGAAAGTCAGTGCTGAACTACAGTGAAAGATTTGCAATAAAGAGACAACCATGCACAGAAGGGATAATTTTCATTAACCTTCTATTACATATCTGTTTTAGAAATTGCGTTTCGGTGGTTTCAGCCAAAGAATGTCAGTGTATCGATTTGAGCCCGCCCCTCTGGTTATGCATCTCGGTATTGTACACTTTTTTCCTGAAGCACATTGACACTGAAGTTTTTTCCTGAAGCACACTGAAGTTTTCATTTCTATTACTAAAGTGTTCGTTCATTATGCATCCATTAAATGGCCTCACCGTTCTGCCCATACAGTCACAGACACCACAATGGCACACAAACCAATATGTTGTCAGTTGTTTTTTTGTTTGTTGTGACTGTATTGGTTTGGACACTTTTGATATATGTTGGAGTTTAAATACCTAGCATATAGCTGGTTGTACTTCATTTGCACATGATGTACAGTACATCCCGACAAACACAAGTTGGCCCCAAATTGGTATCTTATATATTGGACGTGTCTGTTTGGGTCACTTCTTAAAAACACCACATGAGGATTTTCTCCACAATGTTTGCATACAGTCTACACACCATATGGTCCTGCTGGAGTCAAGTGCCATCCCATCACCCGGTGATATTTAGATGTGGCTTAAGGCACATTCATTTTACATTTTAACATATGTTTGTGTGCTTCTGTAGTGGCGTCAAATTGTGGGACAGTATTTTTCTTTGAGGAGGATATTTACAAAAAAATAAAATGACTCATTTGATCAGTGTCTTCCGATCTAACAGTAGAACAATGTGCTCCATTGAAACTACTGTGTTAACATTTTCTTTAAAATGCTTAATTTCTGTATTTTAGGACATTACGTTTAGAAGTAAAGGGCAGCCAAATTAAAACCACTTCTGTGTCAGCCATACTTTAATTTTATAATTTGCCTGGATTGATAATTGTCATAATCTACCCAGAGAAACATGTCTAAGCTTAGTCTAAAGGAAGAGATTCATTTTTTTTTTCAAAATTTGGCTTCCTTGTTCTTTCTCACTACAGTATTTTGTCAGCGCCTTGTCCTAGACATTGGACAGTACCTGCTACTGTTTTCTCCTGTTTGTTTTTAGCCCAACTATCCTCCTACAAAAAAGCTTCATGAGCTGCCGCAGGATACATTATGAATTACTTAAACACTTACTAATATCCTCGTTCTGTCCACCCTTAAAGAGCCATTCATTGAACAGGTTTTAAGTAACATAGCTACTTGCTAAATGTTATTGTGTGATACCATCAATAACATACTAGAAAGTGTGTATAGTCTTTCCATAATTGAAAGAAAAATACATATTTTAGCTGAGTCGGTTTTATCTTTTGTTCTGCTCTCAGAAATCACTGAGTGACTCACCAAATGTTCATTATGTCGACATTTAAAGCAGACAACTGGATAGGATTTGATCTCCATTTCCTCATTGTCATAATCTCTTGAAGCCTACTTAATTTGTCAGTGCTTTCTGCAGCTGTGGCCACCCCTTGGGCAAACTAGTAATTTCCAACATTCAATTATGTCCTGGAATTTGAGATAAGTCTCTGCCTTCCCCCCAATCCACAAGCATAGATGGGAATGGCAGACAGACAGGGTGTGAAGGGGCCAATCTCCGAAACAGAGGACCGATCCTCCTTGCTCTCTCTCCCTCTCCCTCTCTCTCTCCCTCTCTCTCTCTCTCTCTCTCTCTCTCTGAACCAGTGCTGGTGATAATTTTGCATGAAGGTGGACATTGTAGGCCGCTCCTCTGTCTCCGCTCAATAAACATTGAACGGCCTCCTTGTGAAGGTGCCACAGTGTCATGCTTAACAACCCAGCCATAACTCAGCTCACAGGCTGGTGCTGGGTGGACAAACAGGTTGGTGCATCTCATGTACAGGCAGTGTAGTTTATGGTTCAGTGCTGGGCTGGCTGCTTCCCGTGCTCATTACCTGCCGGCCAGACACACTCATACTCAGTACAAAGTGACATGTCAAAGTGACTGTCAGAAATCTTATCGCCAAGGGCATGCAGCTTGTAAAAACATCAGAGTCAATTGACAATGCAAAGTTATGGTAGACGCCCGTAGATCAAAAATTGGGACTATATATCCATGTGAGCATGTACACGTTTAGAAAGTGACTGCAGTGCTTGTAAAATATAATAGATGGCCTAAAAAAATGGATAATAGTTCTCATAAGACCTATTAACTCACTGGCAAATTGTCATCTTTATGTACACATTAGAATATACTGTAGGTAGAATGTCTCATAAAGGGCACTTTGCTTTACGAAGAATTAAACCCCTTTCTTAATGAAACTTTGTCTCACACATCAGATAAAGCATAAGAGATAAGTATAAGCTTAATATTAAATAAATAATGTGCTACGGTGGAAGCGTGGCCACCCAAGGTTGTCTGTCGCTAAGTACTTTTTATAGCATTGGATAATTTGGATTAATGAAGGAAGATAATTTATTTAATGAGGGGGTTAGGGTAAAGGGGACAAAAGCCAAGGGACAATGGCACAGGGCTCGGACGTTTTAATGCGATGATGTGATGGGAGCTGCCCGGCAGCACTGTTACATAGAAGCTGAGAGTTTCACACGTTGAACGGCCTTCTGGGTCATCTGGTTCCCTTTCTGACACAACCTCCCAGTCCCCCGAGAAGGCAGCACTGCCTAGCCCTGGACCTATTACTGTGGAAGGCTAATCAAAATCAGCCTTTCGCTGGGCAAGACACATTTTGAATGGATCGAAGGAGAAAAAAAAGTGTATTTCCATTTCCTCGCCGCATTTTGAAAGTAATCTGTGCTCAGCTTAAATGGACTGGAGTTGGAACTGCAGACATTGGAGGGTCCGATGTTTTGAATGGGAACATTTCAACTTAAAACTCCAGAAAACTTTTTACCAAGTCAGCAGAAAACCACCAGGAGTCCCAAAATGGCATCAGCGTAATTACCAGCTGCTCGAGGGCACCAGACACACTGCACATGAGCAGACAGAAATGGTTTGCTGCAGGAAAGACCTCTACCCATGTCAGTGTGCTGCTCCGCAAATCATGTTCAGCTGCCAGCTATCCAACTGCACGTACACACACACACACACACCACACTGTTTAAGGTGTGGAGTGTGTCAATTATTCACAATCACCAGGACAACATCTGTTTACTTTAGTATGGCTAAGGCCTGGGACCAGTTACTAAACACATTTTACGAGGTAATGAGATTCAACAACAACGACCAAACTTAAAGTTCCAGCATTTTTTCAGATCGACCCGAAAAAACCAACAATTGTCTTCAGATGCTGCTCGCACGCTTTCCAATCTAGGAATGCATGTACCGTATCATACCTGATTGGAACGTATGTGTTCTCAACACGCGTGTGAGTGCAGGGAAAACAAAACAAGGTGTTATACCTGGCTGTGTGACACCTGTCAGCAACGTGGGCCTCCTGCAGCAGAGCCAGCCTGCCAGCCAGCCTGGCAGCCAGCCTGCTTTTCCAAGGTCAAAGCCTCCGCGTCATGCTGTTGTTTGTTCCGCACGCATATGTTCTCCTACCTACACGCTGTCATGTCTCGAGAAAGCAGCCCAGCCGAAATCTCCACCATCGCTTACACTTCCACCACATCTTCTGGATCCAGCAGAACGGCAGCACACGACACACAGAAGCAACTGTACCGCTGCATATTTATCCCACCTGTGAGTGCCTCGGTGCTCTCTCTCTGCCAAGCCTCTCTCTAGGTGGCGGAAGGGAAATGGAAGTGATTTTCTGAGAATTTACTGCAAATGTGGAGGACCACTTCTGGAATATAATGTGGGAGGGAGATCCCTATCAGTGCTCCTGCCTGCAGGGGAGAAACCCCTCTGGCATCAACGCCTCACTCGTCCCTGATGAGGTTCTGCTGTGCGAGGAAAGGATTAGCCAGTTTCAAGTGTCCCCCATTAATATCACGTCTGTCATCTCCGTGATCTAAAATCAGGTGGAATGTGGGAGCCTGAAACTGAAAAGGTCCAGGGGCCTTGGTAGAAAAACCCTCATCAAACATGTGTTTAAACATTTGTCCAAAAGGCCACATGTTGCGTACATTGACCACATGCCATGCCATGTGTGGAGGTGCAGGTTCTGTGTGGACATGAATGTCTACAGTTCGTGTTGTGTGAAGATGCCTAACTTAGCTTGAATTATGTGAGGAAATGTGACTGTGATCCACTGAACATTTGTGTAATGGAGCCGGTTCATTACAAGTAACATGCTACTGTGTAAACCTGTCATGTGATATTATTTATGGACTAATTTTCCTAAACAAATTGCAATAGACAGAGAACCACAGAGCATTGCTACTGTTATAATCCTGCTGTTGTGACACAGATCCAAGCAAATCTTTACAAAACGTTAACTATTGCTTATTTAAAAAAGGAGGACACCTAATTCAATCACGTACAGCTACAGATATCTGGATTAATAATGGCAACTAACACGTCAGTGGGATGATAATCCCACTAGAGATTGTCATCTGTTTACCAGCCATAGAACTCAGCGGGATGGAGTTGTACATGTCTCCAACATGCTTGCATTATTCACTTATGCTGCTGACATTTTGTATAATTGCTTTGTTTGTTTTGATATCCATCAGCTCCTGCCCAAGTAGCAGCTTTTTATACTGGAGTCCACAGAAAATGACATTCATAGACCGGAACAGTCTCACAAATGTAATGTACATCAACACAACCTAAAGGAAATTATATGGATTCTTTACTCCTATACTTACTATACTATCTCTTCTATCTCTTCGAAGCCCCTGATGTGCCATCTTTTAAGGTAATTTTATTTTTTGCTTTAGTAATTGAGGCTGGAATGGAGTTCAATCTGATTAAGACTCAACAACCTTTGTTTAATTTCTGTCCACCAAACAATACAATTACAATTGTGTAACTATTTATAAATACATTTATATAGCTGAATATATACTCATAACTGGGCACAGTTAATCAAAAGGTTAACGTTGTTTAACCGTTCACCAAAAAGTTAAACTCGATTACAGTTAATCAGTTAAATCCAGTGTTGAGGGTAAAGGGTTACTAAGTAGCGTTACAGAAGTCAGACTACAGTAGTCAGGTAAGGAGTAACGTAACGCGTTAGTTATTTAAGTAATCCTTTACTAATTATTTTTTTCAAATAAATAACGCGTTACTCAATTTCCATCAGTGCAACCTACGAAGCTTTACGTAGCATTACTTTTCTCTAGTAGCAATTGGCAACAAAAGACGCAAAGATGGGCAGCACCAGCTCTTCCAGATAAAGGACATGATACACATACCAAAGCCACTCGCTCAGCTCCCATTCATTTCAAAACGATATGTAGCGTCGACTAGAGATTTGTGCAGTGGAAGGCTGAGCTCGGGTGAACTTCACGATTCTGTCTTGGGAAGCAGTTCACTATTTCGACTGCATCGTTGTTACCCTCGCATACAGCATAGCCAATCACCGCGGTTGCTGTTATGTTTTGCTGGGATCAACTTGCCTGTTGGGAACTTGCCTGTTGGACAACCAAAGTTCGTTCAGAAATCATGCTCTGTTGGACACCCACTGTTGATCCCAAAACATCCTCCATTATTTCCAGGCAAACGATTGTTCAATCCGAATGAACACGTAGCTGCCACTTCAGAGCTATTAACTGATTATTCAGGTGGGCACTTAAATAAAAGTAATAGGGCAGCAGGGCATTTTTGGGATTCACAAGAGTACGCTTTCATTCCGTTAATAAACGTTATGTAGCCCACATTGTATTTGTATATGGGAGGTGTTAATAGTGGTTTAATAGTGGTCGTTTATATAAGAGAAACATTTTCTTTTAGTTTATAGTAAACTAACATGTAAATACATGTTCTGTTTCTAAACGCGATTTTTCTGAAACATTTCAAAAACAGATTTAGTAACTCACCTCTGAATAAAGTCATGAAACATTAATGGATTATGCACATTATTGCAAAGAGATTTCAATAGCTGTTATCTTTTTGAGAAGGTATGTTTATCAATGTACAATGCTACAGTTGGTATTTTTGTTCCTCATTGTTCACCACAATGGATCTATCTAGTTCTGAAGTCTGCATATATAGGCTGTATAATAAGCCTGACCTGAAAATGCGGAGCCACTTGCAACACAAAATAATTTATTGATTTTAGAGATTCTTGATTCTAAACGCAAATATTTTTGGCCATTATGGTAGATGATCACTTGAGATAATAGGATTGGTCACTCTTGCTGTATAATGATTTTTCAGGATAAACGTTAACGATAACTTTTATTATACACATTTTTCTTTGCTCTAAAAACACCTAAAACATCTAAGTACGACAAATAAAAAAACAAATGTATTATTTGTTCCAATCATTTGAACTGTACGTGCTTGTCGCGTTTTTTCAATTTGATTCTTGACTTCCTGACTAAGTCAAATGATTTACATTATATTCTTCCTTTTCCATCAACGCAGAAAACGTAAAGTGACTTTGGAAGTTACTCCATTTTTGGAAGTTATTCATTTTTTTTCGCCCCAGCATAACAATGAATTGCCAATCCATTTCACAGATACTAGAGAGCCATTCTTTTTTGGCCGATCACAGCTGTTTGTGTGTTGTATTTGTTTACATCAGAAAAGCTGCTCGCAAGTAATACAAATGTTCACAAGTGTGTTTTTCATCTTACTGCAGAGGAATACATTTTTGACTTTGAAAATAGCATCTAGACATTCAGCATCTAGATGTTTGGTCTTGTTCTCCGCTCCGGACTGAAGCAAAAATTGGCTTAGACTCTAGAGGGTTTTAAAAGTATATGTATGAAGTTTTTGGGTTTGCAGACTCGTTAACGGAATTTAAATGTAACAGACATGAATTAGTCCTATAATGATTTTCACAGTTAACGTAAACGTTAAGTCGTTAACAAAAATGTTAACTTTGTTAATTATTGATTAAAATATTAATGGTTTGGTGCCCAGTATAATATATAATATACGTATGTACATACGAAACTCAAAGAGACCTTGACAGCAACCAAACCCTGCAGAATAGGGTCCTGAATATATCTTTGTTTTTTGTTTGTTTTGCCTTGATGATGGTAGCTACATTATTTTGCATGTTATTTTTTCACTTTTATTTTCAGCAACCAACCCACAACCAAGGGTAAGCATGATTCTACATTTCTATTTTGGAGCACAAATCATCAGGTGGCTCTGTCGGAGGGCTTTGTGGTTCTTGTTTACACGCTGAAGGCCAGTAGTAGGCACTCTGGCAGAGAGGTATCCAAATCAGGCTACTGTCTTGCATCTCCTCCCACACACACAATGTCAAAGAAACCCTGGGAAAATAACCATGCTTGCTTATAATCCGAAGGCAGCCAAAGGTTGGCCAATATCCTACATTTTTCCGTATAAGAGAGCCTCTCGAGCTTCACGTTGAGTCTAAACACACGTCTGTTCTATGGCAGGTGAGATTACTGTGCTGTCCGTGTATTGTGTGTTCGTGCCTGTGTGCCTGGGCGTGTGTGTGTGTGTAGATTTTTTATTCTGCTGGGTGTGTGGGTGGAGAGGTAATGAACTGCCTTGCTGTAAGAGGGGCAGCGAGGGGGGAAAGCGGGGGGGAAGGAAGAGTCTGTGTGGGTGAAGGGAGAGGCTGTGTGGGGGAGGGAGAGGCAG
>JACXGI010013706.1:0-20316 GCA_016801175.1 Esox masquinongy | reverse complement strand
GCTGTACATGCACATACTTTTCATGTTCATACTTTTCAGTTGGCCAACATTTCTAAAAATCCTTTTTTTGTATTGGTCTTAAGTAATATTCTAATTTTCTGAGATACTGAATTTGGGGTTTTCATTAGTTGTCAGTTATAATCATCAAAATTAAAAGAAATAAACACTTGAAATATATCAGTCTGTGTGGAATGAATGTTTACATTATACAAGTTTCACTTTTTGAGTGGAATTACTGAAATAAATCAACTTTTTGATGATATTCTAATTTTATGACCAGCACCTGTATAGTATCATTCAAAAGGTATTATAATTAGAAAGCCCAAACAAGAAATGAAATTGCAATAAATTATGAAGTCATATTTTTCTCAAATGTAACTATAAAAATTAAATATTATTTATGCTACAAAGCAGTTGCAAGATTATTGAACTGTTCTTTAACATCATCATCATCTTGATCAGACATCACATTGTTATTGCTATAGATTAAGTATTTTGGATGTTTCAGTGTATTTAAAACACTTGATTGTTTTTAAACAGTACACAAAAATTAGAAAAAAGGTTAACCTGATTTACCTGACTAACTTTGACAGCCCTAATTATAGCCATACAGTGCAATTGTCAGTCAGCTGCTTGTTAATACTTGATGCTTTGTTGTCCACAAGATGGTAGTGGTAACAAGAAATCGACAGTATTGGTTAGGTCAAACAGTTCTAATGCACACTATTTAGTGGTGTTATTAGCAATTCAAATAATGTTTTCATTAAATCAATCTACTATTGGTGTTTAGACTTCCTCTTAATTAGATGTTTCACTGTCCTCATTGGCCATAGAGGAAACATTTTTTTTATTTACATTCGATTGTGAGTTCTATACATCATCTATAAGTCATATGAAGATTACTACATAAATGCATTGGCAATACTGTGTAGACTTAAAAAGAGTGTTCACATGTATTGAAGTAACCACTTTATCTTGTTACTGGATCTTGTAATCACCCACACATTTGAGGTAAGCTCATGCAAAAACATGACACAGATATCCAGATTGATACAGTATTTAGGTGGGGAATTTTGCAAAGGTAAGAAAAAAATCCCTTTTCCTAATGCGGCAAAGAATTTAGTTTCAGAGAAGATACTTTATTACCTGCATTTTTAGAAAGCTTAAAAACATCTTTAAAAATGTACCCTGGACATTTTAAATATGTCACAGCATGTGAGCCTCTTAATGTTATTCAAATCTAAAGACATTCGTAAGTTAAGATTAATACATTATAGTTATTCATATCAGTGGTTTTGTGCCAATTTCACCCATTGACCAAACATAGGGGTAAGATTGAATGTCAAATAAAGAAAAGCATTTTTGTCCATGTTAGCTGGAGAAGTAGTTACAGTTTGGACAGCAGAGCATGTCATACAGGAAAAAAGGGTGTGAAAATGTTGGTTTTCTCAGAACCTTATCAGAGTATGTGATCTTATATATGAAACTGCAGTTTATTTTGAAGATGACTTACTGGGGGGAACTGTCATATTAAAATGTAATATTTCACCTTTTCAACTGTCTAGAAACACGTGTGGGACGAAGAGTTAATCTTTTCAAGCAACTTTCTTTGGTAGAGCCTGGTGAAATTTTGGTACCAAACAAGCCAAGGGCAACTTGGAAAATGATTTAGTAGGTTAACCTGTAACTAGTATTTTGAGGCAAGCAAAACATTTCACAAGTGTGGAGTGTACAGACTCAATCCACCGTCTGTATTGGCATGAGAAATGTACCGTACATTGACAATGAAGAAAAGGTTGAGGTCAACTTCCGTATTTTGACCTATTTTTGTATATAGTTCATGTTCCAAACAAATACTGTCTAATGCATTTCGGGCTGAGGTCATGAGTCCCAGTAGAGGAACTTCTCTTCATGCTAACTGAAGGCAGTGAAGTGTGAACGTATCTCTTCCTGTGTTTGTTCTATGTAAAGACAGTTCAGCATGGGGAAAACAGTAGGCTTTACAGTAAACTACAATAAGCATTTTGGTGCTGTGTGAATTTTGGAGATGGGGGGATTATAAGTGTGTGTGTGGGGGAGGGAGGATGTATTTGTCTAACTCAAACCCAAGACATTCTAAAAAAAGAATGTGGTATGCCTCTGAGATGACTGGTGGTAGACTCATTTAAGACTATTTGTGCTCTTTCTTGTGCGCAGATTAATCTCACTATTTAGTGCGTCACAGGTTTTCCCATAGTGCGGTGTTTTTACTGAAAAGAATTCAAAAATTTTTAGTTTTCAGGGACTTTCTAAGAACATCTTGAAAGCAGAAGGTGACCTGGTAGAAATCTTAAAAGCTCCACAGCCCCGTTTCCAAAAAAAGTAAAAGTAAAAACAGAATGCAAAGATATGCAAATCATTTAAACCCTATATTCAATAGAAAATAGTACAAAGACAACATATCAAATGTTGAAACTGAAAAATTTTATTGTTCCTTGAAAAATATATGCTCACTTTGAATTTGATGCCAGCAACACATTTCAAAAAAGTTGGGACGGGGGCAACAAAAGACTGAAAAGGTTGTGTAATACAAAAAAAGAACCTCACAACTTATTAGGTCAATTGGCATCAGGTCAGTAACATGACTGGTTATAAAAAGAGCATCCCAGAGGATGGGTTTTTCAGAGGTAAAGATGCGGAGGGGTTCACCACTCCGTGAAAGACTGCGCGGGCAAATAATTTAAGAATAACCTCTCTCAGAGTTCGGGGATCTCATCATCTACGGTACATAATATCATTAAAAGATTCAGAGAATCCAGTGAAAGGTCTGTATGCAAGGGACAAGGCTGAAAACCAATATTGGATGGCCAAGATCTTCAGGCCCTCAGGCAGCACTGCATTAAAAACAGAAACGATTCTGTAGTGGACATCACTGCATGGGCTCAAGAACACATCTGAAAACCATTGTCTGTGAACATAGTTTGTTGCTGCATCCACAAATGCAATTTAAAACTGTACCATGCAAAGACGAAACCGGATATGAACAAGTTACAGAAATGCAGCTGAGTTCTCTGGGCCTGAGCTCATTTAAAATGGACTGAGGCGAAGTGGAAAACTGTCCTGTGGTCGGACAAATCAAAATTTGAAATTATTTTTAGGAATCATGGACGCCGCATCCCCTGGGCTAAAAAGGAAAGGGACCATCTGGCTTGTTATTGGCGCACAGTTCAAAAGCCAACATTTGTGATGGTATAGGGGTGCATTAGTGCACATTGCATCGGTGACTTGCACATCTGTAAAGGCACCATTAATGCTGAACAATAGGTACAGGTTTTGGAGCAACACACGCTACTGTCCAGACAATGTCTTTTTCAGGGAAGGCCTTGCTTATTTCAGCAAGACAATACCAATCCGCATTCCACACGTATTTCAGCAGCATGTCTCCATAGGAAAAGATTCCGGGTGCTAAACTGGCCTGCCTGCAGTCCAGACCTGTCACCCATTGAAAACATTTGGCGCAATATGAAATGAAAAATATGACAAAGGAGACCCCGAAATTCTGACTTGCTGAAATCCTATATTAACCAAGAATGGAAAAACATTTCACTTTCAAAACTACAGCAATTGGACTCCTCAGTTCCCAAATACTTACGAGTGTTGTTGAAATGACATGCAACACAGTAACAGGCCCCTGTCCCAACTTTTTTTTGAAAAGTGTTGCTGGCATCAAATTAAAATGGGCAGGTATTTTTCCAAAAACAATAAAATTTCTCTGGTTCAACATTTGATATGTTGTCTTTGTATTATTTTCAGTTGAATATATGGATGAAATGATTTGCACATCATTGCATTCTATTTTTATTTGCATTTTACACAGCGTCCCAACTTTTCTGGAAACAGGGTTGTATGTTTCTTCCCTTGAGTCATACAGATTTTACTTTGTAAGTTCATTTGAATTCAGCAGAAAAGCCTTTGTGCATCGAAAACACTTCAGCATAACAGGTACATTTTGGTATATTGTATTATGTCTAAGACTTATTAGTATGTGGAAAATTCAGAAATTAAAAGCTACACTAACCATAGGTTTACAGGTTATGAACATAAATCAGGATATGTACTTGTCAGTCAGTTCTTTCATATGATTAATTGATGTACAGTAATTTAAATATACACAAATGTATCACTTTCTTGATAATTCTGCATCTCATTAATTTCTTAACACAAAAATTAACTAACAATTTTGTAAAAACTAACAGCTTTTATTGGAAGCTATATGTTCAAACATAATAATGAATCGTAAAATATTAATTTCACACGTAAACTAAGAATAGTAAGGATTCAATTCAAATTTGAATAGACAAACAGAAATTGTATGTTTAAGTATAGTACTTCTAAGGTTTACCAGCCATTTTAGGCTATTCATATTTGAAAAACATGAGTAATTATTCTAGATATAAATGAATTTAACCTATTATTTTACCCATAAATGCAGAGGGGGAGACAATTGTGATACATCCTATTGATGGATCAATCTAATGTGTGGTATCACAATGATGATTAAGCAGCAAACTGTTTAAGAGTCAGGTCAAGCTATCAGGGAGGAGAACCAAAAGGCCTGGATAGCTGTGAAGTATGATGAAAGATGATGGCTGCACCCTGTGACTGTTTGGCAAGGTATGGTCAAACTGAAACTAAATTTACAATGACCACAGATTGGACTTTCAGTGACTCTAACTTCCTTGGAAACAAGTCATTCAACTTTCAGATGAGGCGCAAAGTACTTGGCTGGGCACTTTTTTTGGCATTATATAAAATTAAGTGGAATTACACTTAGTCATGTTTTTTTCACAGTGCTGCTGCAAATACAGCTCTGGAAAAAATGAAGAGACCACTGCACCTTTTCCTTTCCTTTCCAAAAAAGTTGAAAAGGAAAGTTTTGAGTGAGGAACACAAGCGTTCAATTTGCAGTGGTCTCTTAATTTTAACCCTTCTGTTCCTCACTCAAAATCTTCCTTTTCGACTTTTTTGGAAAGGAAAGAAAAAGGTGCAGTGGTCTCTTCATTTTTTCCAGAGCTGTATTTCTCTGTTTTGCAGACTTTGCTGATGATATTACTTGGACCACACAGCAAACTGTCATCTTCCATGTCCCAACGAGATGAGGGTTTCATCAATGAGACAATGGATCCCACAGGCACTGCTTCTCAGGAGATAGAAGCTGAGACTATGGACAGTTCAGCCTGGAGGGAAGTATGGTAAGATGGATGCTGGTAGATAAGAAAGATGATGGTACACGGATTAAATTCAATGGTATCAACACAAATCTTTCTAATGAACTAATAATAACAACTAATTTAATCTGTAAAACTGACAACAAGTCAGTGTAGTCCTTTGCTCTTGCTTAAAGGTTTTAATTCAGCTGAGGTCTAAAACTGGACACCATAACCGGTTCTTGTTTAATAACCACACTTACTTACATTCTCAAAAAGTGGCATACATGTAAAAATTAATACATTTTTACAACTTCTCTGTTTTCCATTTCATCCCTCAAGAGACTTCACAAGCTGAATAAGATGTGGCCCATCAAGGACATGGAACGTCCAATTCAAGAAAGCAAATTACCTGTTTTATGAAATGAATATGAGTATTTATTGAGTCTTGTTTTTGTTAATGAAACATGTCTTTCAACACTATGAGGTGATAGGGCTTTACAGCCATCAGGATGTGGAAAACGTTATTGGATTTACATACTCTTGAGACTGTGTCTCTGAGTGTTATTGGTATTGGAAAGAGTCATGTTTAGACATTTCTTAGGTAAACCATTGGTATTAATACTTCAATGTGTAAGAAATAAACTTGCCAATATGAATCCAAACCCTGGATTTGATTCTGATTCTACAAACCTCCCTGGGAGATGTTTCCGGCCACGGGTGAACACTGGGCTGAGCAGATTGGCACCAATCAGGGCAAAGTCATTGTGAAACCCCAATCAGCCAACACCTTAAATTGATGATTAAAACAAAACCTTTTATAGGTTAATTGTAATGATACAGTATTTGCCAATCCTTGTCATCTTGGTTCCTTGTCAACTCTTGTTGCTTGCTCTTTAGGGATTCAGGCTGGGGGTATCTGTAAAAGGACTTGGTGACAACTGCTGATGTAAAAAAGGCCTTTATAAAGTAAATTTGATCGATTCATTTAACTAACGGACACATCCACCGCTAGGGCGCCTTCCACTTCCACTCGGTTGCGGAAGGTCTTCATTGAAACGAATGACATATGCCACAGAATTAAGTGCAAACAAATGTAAACAAACTGTACACTTGTCCAACCAGTAGCGGAACAAGATTGCTAACAAGGCTAGTCACTTGTGTTAGATATACTATATGTCCAAAAGTATGTGGACACCCCTACTAATTACTGAGTTCAGGTGTTTCAGGCACACCCATTGCTCACAGGTGCAGAAAATCCAGCACATAACCATGATATCTTTGTAGATAAACATTGGCAGTACAATGGTTCATACTGAATAGCTCAGTGACTTTACTGTAAATGTGGCACTGTCATAGGATGCCACCTTTGTGAAATTTACCTTACTAGATTTACACCAGACAGCTGTAAGTGCTGTAACTGTGAAGCATCTAGGAGCAACAACAGCCCAGCCACAAAATGGTAGACCTGACAGAGCGGGGCCGTGGATTGCTGAAGCGCATAGCGTTGCCTCTGGAAGCAACATCAGCACAAGAACTGTGTGTCAGAACCTTCAAGAAATGGGTTTCCATGGCAGAGCAGCTGTATGCAAGCCTCACATCAACATGCGCAATGTCAAGCATTGGCTGGAGTGGTGTAAAGCAGGCCACCACTGGACTCTGGAGCAGTAGAAACATGCTCTCTGGAGTTATGAATCACACTTCACTATCGGTCACTTCATTTGATGGATGAATTTGGGTGTGGCAGATGCCAGGAGAATGCTACCTACCGGAATGCATAGTGCCTACTGGAAAGTTTGGTGAAGGAAGGATAATGGTCTGGTGCTGTGTTTCAGGGTTTGGGCTTGGCCCCTTAGTTCCAGTGAAGTATCATCTTAATGCTGCAGGATACAAAGACATTTTAGACAGTTGGGTGCTTCCAACTTTGTGGCAACAGTTTGGGGAAGGCCCTTCCCTGTTCCAGCATGACTGTGTCCCTATGCACAAAGCTGGCCCCATAAAGACATGGTTCGATGAGATTGGTGTGGAGGAACTTGCATGGCCTGCACAGAGCCCTGTCCTCAACCCCATTTAACACCTCTGGATGAATTGAAACAGCGATTGCGAACCAGGTCTTCTCGTCCAACTTCAGTGCTTTACCTCACAAATGCTCTATTGACTGAATGGGCACAAATTCCCACAGAGACATTCAAAGATCTATTGGAAAGTCTTCCAATAGAAGAGTGGCAATTGTAATATCTGCAAGGCGGGGGGCAACTCCATATTAATGTCCACATTTTGGAATGGGATGCCACATACAAATATACAGATAGAGTAGCCATATAGTCCATCAGCCAACTGATACTTCCAACTAATTTACCAAGCATTACCATACTATCCACCAATATGGCACATTTTTTAGCTAACCCAACTTTGCAATTATAGCAATTAAAAGTTTTTTTCCAAAAACATATATGTGTGTAGAGATGTTGGGTCCCCCACTTTTCCTTCCAGTGTACTCTCCGAATGTCCTGAACTTAAAGCCATAAAGCTCTTCATTCTTCTTCGTTGGTGTAATGGTGGTCCGCAAACAAACAAATGTTTGTATTTCATTTTGAGCGTATAAAAACCTAGCCACAATAGCGGTGCGCCAAATTAGTGGATTCATGCGTCTCCTAGTTTTGCCTTCAAAATAATAGTCCATCATTTAAAATAATGGATATGATAAAAGAAATTCAAACTAACATTACACATTTTGGATATATAATGTGATAAGCAATGTTGGACTGTTGTTAAAAAGTTACAAATTAAAATGTTGTTCTTGAAGAAAAATCTAATTCCACGCGGGATTAATTAAATTGCCTAATAGCATTGATAGCATATAATACACTGAGCTGAAGCACAGTGTTGTATAACCCTGCTTATAGCCGCTCATAAATCAACGTTCGTAGATTAGTGTGCTGGGGCATAGACTTGGGGTTTTGAGCAGGGATCCTGAACATCTTTGTTTTTGACAACAATGTTGTTGCGTTACAATAATCATGGTGGCCCGCCTAGTAGTAATAGAGCCTATAGAATTCCCACAGTAACCTCAACAAAGTCTCCTTCTCTTTTCTTCTTTGACTGTATAGTGACAATATTTTACTTTGCTATCTGATTGTTGTGTTATATATTTGGCTCACTATTTTTGTTTATTGGACTAGCCACAAAAGCAGAGTCAAACATGTCCACCATTCTCGATTTAGATTTTTTTTAGATCTCCTTCCAGCTGCTCGCTTTCACATTTCTGTCGGTGTACATAAGCAGAAATGGATTGTACAGGTGCTCATAGCTGCTTCTCACTTACGGCTCTTCAAAATCCGCCAGAAATACACAGAAGCTTTTTAAAATATCTTGAGTCATTTAGATTTTAACTGTCATTTTATCTGTAAATATAGGTTAAAATGCATCCGTCATAAATATGAATATTGTTTTCTAAATAATTTCATGAAATAACAATATTTTGATAAACTATTCTGTACATTGTGTGTCTTATCACAATAGAAAAACGAAAAAATATTCTGCCTTGAAGTCATGTGTTGAAAAATGTATTTGAAATATGCAAATAAGCAGATATTTAAGGACGTTTTGGCTCATTGGCATAATAAGAGTTAAATAAATAAACCTTGTAATATAAAAATAAATTGTATTTATGAATACTTCCAACTGGTACAGTTTCAGTCTGATAAGAGTATAGGGAAAAATACTATTAGAGGATGGTGCCTGGCCTTAATATTAAGAATATTTTTTTTCTGTAATGTTTTTATCCACCTTCATTACTTAAAATGTTGGACATTTATTTTGAAGTAAAAAACTGCGACGCTAGGAATCCACATTGTGGCTGACGACTATTGTGACTATCTCCTAACACGTGAAGGTTTAACTATAATTTCACTGTTCTTGGACCCACTTCAAAACCCTACCTAAACGCGTTGGCCGCAAAACCAGGTAGATGAGTGATGTTGAATCTGTGACTTGGAGATATCTTCTATTAGACATAAAGACGAACAATGCATTGTCAGCGCAGGGCTTTGACAAACTTAGTCTTTGGTAAGTACTCTTTTGATATTATCAGACAGGGCATCAACACTACGCAGTAAGATTTCCACTGTATAGTTGATCTATTCTATCTTCTATTCCGCTTAATTAAATGCCTATCTCTATGCTAATTATTTAGTTTTATGTTCATTTTCTCATTCCACCGAGTTGGGCAAATCTACATTTAGTTTTATAGCACAGCACATTGCTAGAAGGAAATTCAAAATACTTAATACCGTTCTTGACATCTGAATTGGGTAGCTACTAATTGTTCTGGTAGGCTGTGATGTGCTTTAATGTATTGTTTTATTTTGCTTTGATTATGTATGGATGTTTACTGAGTTTAATGTGATAAGTAAACACATTTTCACATATGTGAAAATATTTAAATTCGTCATTAAGTATTCAAGATCATGCTCATCATTATGCAATCACAGGAAGGCAAAAAGCTAAATTTAGCTCAAAATGTCCACCCTGTTAGTGTCCACCCTGTTAGCCTTATTTAACAAACAGGGTTGACACCAACCTAACAGGGTGGACATGTATATAGTATTGTTGACTTATAACAAGATTTGTTGCCTTATGCAGTTTTTTCCCTATATGCATTCAACAGCGAAAACTTTGGATATTTTTGGATATTTTTGTGATAATAGTTCACTTCAATAGTCACTGCCATTGGATCCAGGTGGCACGTGCACAATTTCAGCCCAATGAATCCTGGCATTGTCGTCCTGGAATATGCCATCAGGGAAGAAAAAATCCATTGATGGTCATTCCCTGGTCACTCAGTACATTCAGGTACTCAGCTGACTTCATTTTATTGCCACATAACGTTGCTGAGCCTAGACCTGACCAATTAAAGCAATCCCAGATCATAACATTGCCTCCAGAGGCTTGTAAATGGACACGATGTATGATGGGGACATTGCTTCATGTGCTTCTCATCTTACCCTGACGCGGCCATTGCTCTGGAATAGGGTAAATCTGGACTCATCAGACCACATGACCTTTTTCCATTGCTCCAGAGTCTAAACTTTATGCTCCCTAGCAAATTGAAGCATTTTTCCCCGATTGTTCTTGTGGCCACACAGCTGGTTAGTTCCACTCCAATCTTGTCACATTGTGTGTGTGGAAAGGCTCTTACTTTCACTAATAAACATGGTTGTGAGTTCTGCTGTCGTTTTTTTAACGATTCGACTTCAAGCAACTTCAGCAAGCAACTTCACCAAGCGTAAGTGATCTCCGATCACGGTCATTCAAGATTTTTTTCCGTCCACATTTATTCTGCAGGGTTGATGGTTCACCACTATCCTTCCAGGTTTTAATAATGCGTTGGACAATTCTTAACCCAATTCCATTAAAGAAAGGCATAAAGACTGGTATCAATGCAGTCTGTAAGAGAGAGAAAAGGGCAAGGAGGAAGAAATGGAGGGAGAGAAACAGAGCAGCCAGGGCCAAAGTGTCCAAAGCCAGGGAATCACAGAACACTCCCCTGCGCTCTGAAGTTATTGAACTTTTTGTGTTCTTCCAGTTTTCCTTGGTCCATCATAAACCAATTTTGTTCATGTTAGAATTAATAAAATTAATTAAATCACATTAAGGTTTTGTCATTTGTTGGTGTTTTGTCCACCCTGTTATGCTACTGTCCACCCTGTGTGTCTGAGCCGAAACCGAGATAGAAGCGATCTCAGGGCTGCTGCTGGTAGTGTAGACAAGCGCAGCCTTGTTCTAAATTCAAGTTTCAATAGCTCAAATGGTAAGTGTGTCATTACTATACAAATGGTATATTCTGAAACGGGAGGGTGGGGTACAATGCACACCCTTTATTTTTCAGGTGCAAAATTGGACTGAACTTAATTAATTTCAATACCTCCTGCAGCAAGTACCCCACAACAATACAGATTATATATTCTTGATCAGGGGAGGATGTGGAGCAATGCACACCTTTTATTTTTCAGAATTTTAAATTTCAAAATGTATTATTTTTAATATTGTAGGAGGCATTGAAATCACAATGTTCTGTTTAATTGTGAAACTTCAAATTTTGAAAATATGAAGTTTTTTAGCTTCAGCTTTTTTTCAGATGCTGTGATGTTTGCTTCCAATATTTGCATGTATTTTGTTGAATCAATTTTTCTCTCCACCTATGCAATGTTTTCTGTGCCTCTGGCTGCAACACAACGCATGATAGATCAACCCCCATGCTTAACAGTTGTTCTTTAGGCAAGGTGTTCTTTTCATGAAATGCTGTTCCTTTTTTTTTTTTTCAAACATAACTTTGCTGATTGTTCTATTTTAATTTCATCAGTCCACAGCACTTGTTTCCAACACGCATCAGGCTTCTGTAGATGTTTCGTTACATGCTTCTGGCATTGGATTGCATAATGAGGATGCAGTAAGGTTTTCTTCTGACACTTCTACGAAGGTCTTGTTGGTGCAAGCATCGCTGCACAATGAAACGGTGCACCACCAGTGCTGAGTTTGCGAAATCTTCCTGCAGGTTTTCAAATGGGAGTTTTGATTTTCCTTTCTGACCAACATATGAGCAGTTCTCTCCGAGAGTTTTGTTGTACTTCCAGATTACATCTTGACCTCCAAAGTTTCCCTAAACTGCCATCTCTTAATTACATTTCACACTGAGGAAACTCCAAGCTGACAATGCTTTGCTATCTTCTTTTAGTCTTCTACTACATTGTGGGCATCAATAACTTTCATTTTCAGAGTCTTACACAGCTGGTTGCTGAGTGTTCGCACAAGGTTTGAAGAGTCAGAGTATTTGTAAAGCTTTGAAATTGGAACCAGCAAACGTCCTAATGACAGTTGTTGACATGCCTCTGGCCTAACAGCCTGCTTAAAGTCTGAGAACGTGTAAAAACAATCTAAGACTTCGGATCCTTTAGGGTGCCCAAACTTTTGCACATGGCAAAAGTATGTTTATATATTTTTTAATTTTTGTTCACTTTATGACATGAATAGTGACTATGTAATAATGTTTGCTGAAAATATTGTTTTTTCCCAAGTCCTAGAGACTCTGTGTTTACATCATTTAAATTATAAAATCACCAAAATATGCTATTTGTTAAGGGGTGCCCAAACTTTTGCATACAACTGTATATCATTTGTATTGTTGTGGCGTACTGGAAATTACAAAGAATTGATGAATATATGTTTTGACTTACTGTTATCTCTTATTGTTTAGGTGTTCTCTTTGTAAATGTTATCCCACTTTCATCCCCTCTCCAAGTTTCTCAAGGTACGTTTGACCTATTTTTATGATTAAAATCTGTTAAAAGCAAAACATAATTGCAATGGGATGAATTTTTAAAAAGCGTTCAACCAAGAAGGTAATAGAAAACCATCTGAAATTGTAATGTAAAGTCCATTTTCATCACAAAAAATACCACTGCACTTGAAAGGTTTATACTACACCCTGATTATTTATTTGTGGCATTAATAAATGTCACCCAAGCAGAGGACATGAGTGTTCTTCTATGCATTATCTGGTGGCTAGAGAAACAGTAGAATTCATACATTAGTGCTGTTATAATAGCACTGTGTATAGCAACTTTTTTTTTGCGATTTACAGGACCACATTACACAAAATAATAAACAGCATACTATATGAGATTTGTTTTACAGTGTATTTATGGTGTGACGTGACATTTTTGATACATTGACAATTCTGTACATTTCAGTGGTCTGTAACTGCAGCAGCATTACTTCATGTTATGGACATTGTGTCGCATCACAAGGTAATGAAAGAACTAATTCAACTACTTAAAGCAATATTTCGACATAGAACCAAATTGGTTTGAAATATCCAAGTGCTTTTTCAGTTTGTGGTTGGGAAAACACAGTTTCAGTTCATGCATTTGGACAATGTTAATGATGCTAATTCCTGGCTGGGAGAGAGGTGAATAATGGCTTGTTGTGAAAAATGACTCCATGGGCCTTAAAGAACTACTCAGTGTAAACTAATTTTCACCCAAATATGAATCTAGGTCAAACTATCCTTTTAATTGTATTTACTGTTGACAGATCAACTAGGTTTTAGAGGCAATACAATTTGTCATTGTTTTGGTAATTAGCACCAGGATTGGAAAGGGAAGTGGTTTCACCTCTACTCAGCACTCATCAATTTAGTGTGAGTACTAAAGCCTCAGTTCTTTCAGTGATTGCTGTAAGCAACGTTCTTATCAAGCGGCAGTATTGTTGCCCAGCAATAAGACTGATGCCAAAACAAAACTATTTTGGTATTGTTCTGTGTTATTTGAGGAAAGAAAGAGAGGTAGGTTCCACACTATTCTGGAACTTCAGAATCATACTTTGGCTGCAGCTCGTCTAATCTTCTTTCCCCTGACAAGACAACTATATGGGATTCCTTGAAGTGCTTGGAATTGTATGATCTACTTCAAACAAGGCCAAGTTCATCTCAGCCTATTCTGGCTTTTACGTCTTTGACTTTTTGACATTGACAAAGTCATGGATTACCTAAGAAAAAAACTACTATTACAGCTTTGTCTGACTGTGTTTACCTAAATCCAACAGTTTCTGATCATGGTGCTTTTGGCAAAGATCTACTTATTTGGGAAGTGGACAGTTTCTCTTTCCCCCCTAGCTCACCTATCTATGTCCACTTTTAAATTCCATTTTGGTAATGTCACTTGTCCATTCACATTTGACATGGTTGTCATCTATCTTCCACCGGGTGCCATTTCCTCAACAAACTTGAGACTTTGATAAGCAAATTTCTGAAATATGGCTCACCACTTATATTACTGGACAAATTCAAACTCTCCACTTTAATTGATTTATTTCTACCTTTGTCTTTCCACTTTTCACATTTGACCTCATGCTTTCCCAGTCCCTTCCCATTCACTTGAGTTCATGCACTTGACCTCATCCTTACTAAATGCTAAATGTCGACTAATCTCACTTCCTCCAACTCCAGGTTTAGGATCACTAATTTGTCTCCTCCCTCCTCCAACTCTACCCTCTCGGACACTACCCAGATGGACATTATCCATCATTATCTGTTCTCTCTATTCTCTTCCTTTCTCCTGTTTCATTCCATAACTTTTATATTTAAATGTAATTTCTAACTTTGCACTTTGGATTTGTTCCTCTTTGACAATACCCCTACTTTTGCACATCATATAACTCTCACTGTCTCCTTTCCCAACAGCCCTCCGCTCCTGCTCCATGGCTAAGTGACTCACTGTGAGGTGGAACAGAGCGGTGGGCAGCTCAAAAATGGAGGAAAACAAAACCTCCAGATGATCTACTGTATCATCCTTCCATTCACTTCTCACTACCAATCCCAAAACCACTATATTCCTCATTCCTCAAAACCACTTCTCCTATTCCTCACTTTCTTCATTAACAAATCCCTGACCAATTTGTTGCATCTCTTTTGACTCCGTTGATGACCAGTGATGCTCCTCTCCTCAAGAAACCAAAACTTCTAACTATACATTACAGACCGGTGTCCCTTCTCTCTTTCTTTTCTAAAACCCTTTAGTGTACGGTCTTTGACCAACTCTCCTATTATCTCTTTCAGAACTATTTATTCCACCCTAACCAGACCAGGGATTTTCCTGCATATAAAAATCAAAGGCGGCCTCCTTTGCCAAAATCTCGCACCCGCCTCTGTTTTTTCGGGATGGTAAAACAGAATTTTGTGCTCATCGGTTAAATAGCCTACCAGAGAAATACTACAGTGAATGCGACTGTATGAGGAATCGTTTTTGATATTGGCAGTGTTGCCAGATGGGGAGGTTTCCCCCACAATTGGGGCTTGGGTGTGCCGATTTACAGATACAGGTTGTATAGGGAAAAAAAGCGTTTGAGCAGTTTTTTTGTGGAGTATGCAGATTTCACTGTTTACTGTCAGTGATCTGGCAACCATGCAAACAGGACCTGACCAATCCTGACATCGCGGAAATGATTAACTAGTGGATCCTAGTTTCCTTTTACACCCAATCATGTCAAAATATTTCAGTAAAACTTAATAATCCCTAAACTATATCCAATCCGCATAACATCTGTTCATGTTTCAGATGACTTCTAGTAGAATTAAAGAATTTTTTCAATAGAGTTCGCGAGACAGACAAAGTTGACTGATGAAAAGACGATTAGAGAAGGGTATGTAGGTTACTGTCCCCAACTACATTTTATATGCAATATACAGTGTAAAAATATGCAATTAACATATTTAAGTTACTAACAATATAAATATAGGAACGTGATGACACTGGATCAGCGCAAGCAGGATACTGTAGCCAAATACAGCTGAAGGAATATCACGCCCGGATTCCCTCCATCTGTGCTGCCTTTATGGTCCACCCCACCAGGTGTCGCTCATCTCCCTATTACCCCTTGTGTATTTAATCTGTGCCCTTCCCTTGTTCCTGTGCCAGTTTGTCTTATGTTCGCCAAGGGTCCTCGCATTTGTCTTGCTTTTCCTGTGCTCTTCGTGTTTATCTCTAGATCCCGTGTTCCGTGCTCCCGCCTATTGCCTGCCTGTCCTTCAAGCCTTAAGGCTTGTGTATCGAACCTCTGCCTGCCCCTGAGCTGCCTTTGCCTAACAATAAATTGTTGTTGGAACGGTTCTCCTAAGTCTGAGTCTGCATTTGGGTCTAACTCTTGAGTCCTGATAGGAAGTCGAAAGTGGGGGATAAATGATGTGGCGTCAAGGCAAGTAAGGAGAAAAAACAGCACAACTGTAATATATACAGATGCATCTCAAAGAATTTGAATATTGTGGAAAAGTTTTTTCTGTAATTCAAATCAAAAAGTGACACCTTCATATATTCTAGATTCATTACACATGAAGTGAAACATTTCAAGCATTTTTTGTTTCAATCTTGATGATTACGGCTCACAGCTCATGGAAATCAAAAATCCAGTACCTCAAAATATTAGAATAAAAAATGTAGAATACAGAAATATGGACCTGAGAAGAGCTCTAATCAGCTAATTAACTCAAAACACCTGCAAAGGTTTCCTAAGTATGTTAATTTGTTAGTATGTTAATGCACTCAAGGTCGGGGCTCCTTTTGCATGAATTACTGCATCAATGCCTCCATGCCACGCCGCAATCAGCCTGTGGCACTGCTGAGGTGTTATGGAAGCCCAGGTTGCTTTGATAGCGGCCTTCAGCTCATCTGTGTTGTTGGGTTTGGTGTATCTCATTTTCCTCTTGACAGTACCCCAAAAATTCTCTATGGGGTTCAGGTCAGGCGAGTTGGCTGGCCAATCAAGCACAGTAATGCCATGGGCAGCAAACCAGTTACCAGTCATCTTGGCACTATGGGCAGGTGCCAAGTCCTGCTGGAAAAGGAAATCAGCATCTCCATAAAGCTTGTCAGCAGATGGAAGCAAGAAGTGCTCTAAAATCTCCTGGTAGATGGCTGCATTGACTCTGGACTTGATAAAACACAGTGGACCAACACCAGCAGATGAAATGGCACCCCAAATCATCACTGACTGTGGAAACTTCACACTGGACTTCAAGCAACTTGGATTCTGTGCCTCTCCACTCTTCCTCCAGACTCTGGGACATTGATTTCCAAATGAAATGCAAATTTACTTTAATCTGAAGAGAGAGGACTTTGGACCACTGAGCAATGGTCCAGTTCTTTTTTCTCCTTCACCCAGGTAAGACGCTTCTGACGTTGTCTCAGGTTCAGGAGTGGCTTGACACTAGGAATGAGACACTTGTAGCCCATTTCCTGGACATGTCTGTGCGTGGTGGCTCTTGATGCACTGACTCCAGCCTCAGTCCACTCCTTGTGAAGCTCCCCCAAGTTCTTGAATCAGCTTTGCTTGACAATCCTCCCAAGGCTGCGGTCATCCCTGTTGCTTGTGTACCTTTTCCTACCACACTTTTCCCTTCCAGTCAACCTTCCATGAATATGATTTGATGCAGCACTCTGCGAACAGCCAGCCCTTTCATCAATGACCTTCTGTGGCTTACCCTCCTTGTGGAGGGTGTCAATGAGTGTCTTCTGGACAACTGTCAAGTCAGCTGTCTTCCCCATGATTGTGGTTGTGTGTACTGAACCAGACTGAGAGATTGAAGGCTCAGGGAATAAATTAGCTGATTAGAGCTCTTCTCTGGTTGATATTTCTGTATTGTAAATTTTTTGTTGTAACAGTTTCAGATACTGGCTTTTTGATTTCCATGAGCTGTATGCCATGATCATCAAGATTGAAACAAAAAAGGCTTGAAATGTTTCACATTCTGTGTAATGAATCTAGAATATATGGTGTCAATTTTTTATTTGAATTACGGAAAAAGAATAATTTTTCCACAATATTCAAATTTTTTGAGATGCACCTGTACAGCTCTGCGTTTTTTAATACAAGTCCAATCAACAAGAACATAGTCTAACTGTGAAAATAGACAATACTATAGACTGTGATTAATCATAAAGCTTGTGTGATTTCATATTTTCTTGTGATTCCTCAATCTTCTAATAAATATAGTTTTGATGTTCAATGGCAAAATGTTTTCGGGTGGCCCAGACATAATGAAGAGGGAATGATATGATCTGTATGGTAGAAGCATTGTGGAGACAATGTGTTTGGGGGCTTAGGAAAACAGTCAAGCAGAAACTATAGGCTGGATGCACTTAAATCCAATAAAATGTGTACTAGTCCTGGACAGGCAGTGCATAAAAAAACAACTACATATGTAAAAATATGTGAACCTACATATGTAAAAATAAAAAAAAGATGAAATATGTAACATGTTAATATGTAAAGAATTAATCTATTGCTTGTATTTTGGTTGCTATTAGGGAGGACATTGTACTGTGCATTAGCTGTAGACATGGACAACAGGCCAGATTTAACTCCATAATAGCTTTATTTTTTCAAGTGTGTAGCCAGATATTATATAAAGTATGTCACAGAGGGGCATCTGGTGGAGCGCAGTGTTAGCGGGGGTTAGGGTACCATCTTTGCCTAATTTTGCGCCAGGAAAAACCTTGCCAGTCAGGCTTCATGGCAGCTCACTCATCCGAGAACACTGTCTTGTGTATAACAAAGGTTCTATGGTGTCTTTCTACTCTTCTCATCTTCCTAAATCTATTCGCTGCCGTCAACACTTGTGATCCATCAGATCCTCCTCTACACCCTTTCAAGGCTGGGTGTCTTGAAACACTCTTGGATTGCATCCTGCCTGGAGGGGCATGGAGAGGATCTGTGTTGGCCTCACATTCGGTCAGTTTTGGTGTTCAAAGCCCTCCACAAGTCACTAGGCACTAAATTGTCCTTAGATTGATTCTCCTGTCCTATTCACTATTCACCCCTAATCTGACACCAAGGTGGGGACTCACATTTCTATGGGCCTGAACCACATCTTTGCTTAAGATTTTGCCTCACTACATCAAACTCATCCTCTAGCAGGCAGAGCTGCTCTTCCTCCAGGGGAAGGCTTGCCTGCTACAAGGCCTCTCCATCACAGTTGACACAGTGTCCCCCTCTCTACATAAACATCCAGGCAATGACTGCAGTTTCATGCTTGATAATATTTATAGAGTGACCTTAGCTTGCAGGATGAGGCGCAGGTACTGATCTAGGCAGTCGTCATCATATGTCTGGACCTGTGCTACTGTTGGTAGGGCTACATACTTGTGCCGTCAAACCTCAAACCTATTCAGAATGCTGCAGCCTCACCTGGTTTTAAACCATTATATATCCTTATACTCCTTCACACAGTTCACTGCCTTCCAGTCAAAGCTTGCATCTTCTACAAAACCGTGATGTTTGCTTACAGAGCAGCAAGGGGAATTGCTCCTCCCGTGCCACTCCTGCTCAGCTGGTCTTCCCTGTCATAGCACCGAAATGGTGGACAAAATATTCCCTCAAGTTAGGACAGCAGTGTCCCCTTCCTTTTTTGTAGCTTTATATCTATCTTTAAATATAAACGTAAACTTCAAATTTGCAGATGAGTTGGTTAAAACATGAAGTATAATACATTTTCTCCTTTGAACCTTTCCTTGCAGAAAAAGAAGGTGAATTAGATTGCTTTGGTAAACGTACGAACATCAAAATCATCAAATGGAAATGTGTTTGGACACCTGGAAAACTCACTGTCAACAAAATGTACAGTTACACACTGGTTACAGAACAGTAAGTTGTATTCTTTTATGTGTTTAAAGGGTGCATAACAGGATAGCAATGTGTTTATTATTTATTTAAATAATAATAATGAACAACTAAAACTCATTACATTTGAAATTTTCACAGAAAAAAATACTGCAAAATATATCCAAACATATCAGGAACATCGATGGATAATCTAAGCGTAAACATGCGCTATAACATCACAGCACGTTTGTTTGACGAGAGTGACCCGAACAGCTGCAAAGAGAGTGTTTTCAGAGGTCTTCCTCCAGAATTGGGTACATCTATCAAGTGCATCCTTTCCTTAATTATTATGGTTTAGATGGGTATCTTATGGGGTTACCTCAGTATCTTTTGTGAGCAGACCTATTTCTTCAAAAACATACTTTACAAATCTAACAATGATTATGTATCACATAGCTTATGTTTACTTAAAATTGCAGTTCGATGTGGCCCCCCATTAAGTGTACACTTTAATCGCCATTCAAGACAGCTGGACATTTCGGCATCCTGGGGAATGGAGGAGCAGAATATACAGTCTTACTCAGTGAAATACAAGGAACTGAAGGGACCGTCGTGGGTAGAGGTACTGTAGGATTGTAATGGAATCTGTAACATACTACTGTGTCTGCAGCTCATATTGACATAGATCATAGTCTTGAACAAATGTGTCAGTTACCCATCAAACTGAGAAGGTCTAGCATTTTCAAATACAGGAATACAGTGCCTTGCGAAAGTATCCGGCCCCCTTGAACTTTTCGACCTTTTGCCACATTTCAGGCTTCAAACATAAAGATATAAAACTGTAATTTTTTGTGAAGAATCAACAACAAGTGGGACACAATTATGAAGTGGAACGAAATTTATTGGATATTTCAAACTTTTTTAACAAATAAAAAACTGAAAAATTGGGCGTGCAAAATTATTCAGCCCCTTTACT
>JACXGI010013705.1:0-10944 GCA_016801175.1 Esox masquinongy | reverse complement strand
GAATGTTTGAGAAAAAAATTGATGTGGACAAGATAAAAAAAAATGCCGGGGTCATTTTATTATTTTATAAATTCAAAACCATTCAACTTGTACTTATTCTGAACCCCTGGGGGTATACAAATGTAATATAAAACAGGCTACCTATTATATTTTACTATTTTATTTCAATTTATAACCAAAATGTGCTCATGCGTTTTTACATTTTTCTGACTATTTCACATTATTACTCATGTAAGTGTCTCAAAAAAATTGTTTTCAATACATCCTCCATGTAGCTGAGGGTCTGCAGAATCCCAGAATACAAAGCACTTCCTTCTACTATAAAGGATGACCATTTTAGAAGCCAAAATGTCAAGGTAGTGACAGGCGGACATTAAAACCCTAGCCCTTTAAGGGTTAAAAAAAGAGAACACTGGATGCATTTATATTGAACAACTATAGACCTGAATCAAATCTCCCTTTTATAGCAAAGATCAATGAGAAGGTTATCTTCAATCAACTCTGATTTTATGAACTCAAACGTTCTCTTAGACAAATTTCTGTCAGGCTTCTGACCTCACCACAGTATGGAAACAGCTCTTATAAACGTTTTAAATAATATACGTCTGAATACTGATAAAATAACAGTTCTGGTTCTATTAGATGTCAGTGCGGCATTTGACACTGCAGATCCATAGAATACTTTTAGACAGGCTGGAAAATCGGGTAGGACTCTCCAGGACAGTCCTTAATTGGTTCAGGTCTTATCTAGATGGTCAGAGTTACTTTGTCACCATTGGTAATCGTGAATCTGACAAGGTGGCTATGACATGCGGAGTTCCCCAGGGATCAGTTCTCGGACCGCTTCTGTTCAATCTCTATATGCTACCCCTGGGCCAAATTCTACACAACAACAACATTAACTACCATAGATATGCAGATGATACTCAAATATATATGAGTATGATGATACTCTCGAACCATATGACAACAGCTCAATAGACTCATTGTGTTACTGTATAGAGCACATAAATACCTGGATGAACAAAAATTGTCTACAATAAAACCAAGATAAAACAGAGATTATTGTGTTTGGCAACAAAGGTAAGAGAACTACTATTAGTAAAGAGCTGGATTCTCAGGCCCTAAAAACCAGGGACCAAGTGCCTAATCTTGTTGTTCTGATAGACTCAGACCTTATGTTCAACAGTCACATCAAGGCAGTCACATCAAGGCATCACAAAAACAGCATTCTATCATCTTAAAAATATAGCCAGAATCAAGGGCTTGGTGTTCCAGAAAGACCAAGAGAAGCTCATCCATGCTTTTATCTCAAGTAGGGTTGACTACTAGGGGTGTAATGGTACGCAGAAGTCACGGTTCGGTACGTACCAAAACTTTTATGTCACGTTCAGTACGACTAGGGTAAAGTGGAAAAAACATACAAAACATAACATATATTTTAATTTATTTCAAAGTTATAAACTTTGCCTATTGCCACTGTATTTAAAGCATGCAGTAGGTTGGATTTTTTTCAGTAAAACAAAACAATTACAGCATTTTGCAATTACTCACCGGTCAGAAAGCGGTTCCGAACCAATGCCCGATAGAGAATGATGCTCCGAATAATATGAAAAATAGAATTACCTGTTCCAAAAAGCGCTAACTCAGAGTTTGACATTATTCTTAGTCTTGCTAACATTAGCTTTGGGTTCCTGGTTGCTAGCTAATAGTTTTTGCATGTTTTGCTTGTTTTTTTCCACTCTTACGAAATCGTACTGAATGTGACTTAAAAGTTTCGGTACGTACCGAACCATACCGCTACACCCCTATTGACTACAGTAATGGCCTCTTAATGGGACTCCCCAAAAAGACTGTAAAACAGCTGCAGCTCATTCAGAATGCTGCTGCTAGAATGTTAACCAGGACCAAGAGAACAGAGCACATCACTTAAGTTCTTAAATCTTTGCACTGGCTTCCAGTCAGTTACAGAATAGATTTTAAAGTGGTGCTTTTAGTCTATAAATCACTGAATGGTTTAGATCCCGAATAAATTTCTGATATGTTTGAAGAGTATAAACCGAGCAGGGCTCTTAGATCCATAAATTCAGGTCAGCTAGTAGAACCCAGAGTCCAAACTAAACATGGCAAAGCTGCATTTAGCAGCTATGCTGCTCAAAACTGGAATAAACTACCAGAAGAACTTAGACGTGCCCCAAACTTATCAATTGTTAGGTTAAAAATACTTCTCTTTTCATGCACCAATGACTGAGCACTTAAACCTAACAACACTGTTTAGCCTTACAGCTTCTATAGGTTCCTCATGGAATATTTCTATTTTCTGATTCAATGCTTTATTATTATATATTTTTTTATATATTTATCTCTTTCTTTGATTCAATGTTTTATTATTTCGTTGTTATTCTATTTTGCGATGCAAATTCCATTTTTCTGCAAGGGAAGTGCTGTTGCTATCAGAGGAATAACCTCAGTGTAAATGTAGCAATCTGCTGATGACGGATAATGCAAGTTCTTGTGCTGCGGTTTAGACATCGATGTAGGGTATTATCTCACAAAAGGACTGACAAGTTTATCCAAGCGCTGGAGCGCGAAGATTGAGACACCGGGGTGGTTCAGTAAACAGTTATGGGAACTGTAATTCATTGAGGATCAATATTAAATGCATGTACAGACATGGCATAAATGTCCCCCTGGAGACAGCAGGGTAGACATCGATGCAAAGATTCTCACAAAGGGACTGACGGGTTCATCCTAGCGCTGGAATGCGAGGATTGAGATACTGGGGTGGAGAGCCCCCTGGGGGGTGGTTAGAGAATTGTAACAGTCTGACTTTTTTATTCTATTGCATTTTTATATTTTTCTTTTCATTGTAAAGCACATTGAATTGCTTCTATGTATGAATTGTGCTATTTAAATAAACTTGCATGCTTGCTTGCTAATATGATTTCCAGCCAATGGTCAGGCTGCTCTAGACAGATTTATATGATTTCCAGCCAGGTTGACTGGTGATCTGGCCAATGATCAGGCAGTAAGTACCTGGAACCGGTTCCTGGAAATGGTCCTTGAACCAGCGGAACAGCCCGTTAACAGTAGGGAAAATCTGTGAGCGGTAGCGGTATCCATCAGGACTGATGGTCACATACTCAATACTGAAGACAGAGCAGAGAATAGGACAGATTCAGATACAACACAACCCACACATCATTCAATAAACAAACAATAAAACCAACATCATTTTCACATAAACACATTACTTCATTCAGATACAACACTATCACCTCATTCAAACAAAAGACTAACATTACATCTCATTCACACAGCATCATCAACACATAACCTAATTCATGCACAACACCTTTTCCACATCACCTCAACAAGAACATAAAGGGATTAGGGTTATGGCTAGATAGAAGTCAGCTGTAGTCATGGTAACCCACTAGGGTAAATGTTAGTTCTGTCATCAGGGTGCCTCATCACTGAGTTAGCCTAAGCTGTACTCATGATAACTTGCTGTGGTTTGAATTAAGTTAAATTAGCTGTTGTCAGGGTAAATCCCCAGGGTTAGGGTTAGTTAGCTGTAGCCATGGTTACTCACCGTGGTTTTCCGCGAGGTTGGTACCCCAGGATGAACTTCCCTGGCAGGTCTTTACACGCTGACACAAAGTAGGGGATGAACGTAGGTTTCTCCTTTTTAGACCTGATCAACAGCTCCTCCATTTTCTACACAGATCAAGAGGAAAAAAAGGGGTAACAAAGTGGAGTCATTAAGAGGATTCTTGAAAGTCAGTAACTAGAGATAAACAAGGTTTTCTTTGCAAGTCCTTGTAAAACAAATGCTCTTGGAGATTTGAGGTCCGTCAAAAGGAACTTGCATGATTAATATTCTGCGCCACTTCATGTGGTTAAGACAGCGTTCTCACACCCCTAACCCATACCTTCCTGTCTCCTCCGTTACAGTCCTGGAAGTACTTGTGTCCCAGGAGGTCGCGAGCAAACGCTGCCATTGGCTGAATATATCGAGCTGTGATCTCATCAAGATCCTCAAACTCCTGCAGAGATCCAGCGAGAAAGATGTTTTTAGATTGAAAATAAAATGATGCATACGAACCCGTGTGCACGCACGCCCGCACACACAGAAACCCACACACTCCTTACCTCAGTGTTGATCCATAGTGTGTGTCCCAGACTGAAGGCGTTCTCTTTGCCCTCCTCTCGTACGTCCACATGCTGGTAGATACCATCAGCCACCTGAAACACAAACAGTTGGCTCATATGTCCAAAACACGCCTCCACACCTATCCACCCGTTTAACCATGGAACATGTGGCGCAAATACCTTCCAGGTGACAGTGAGGTGGTTCACTCCTTTGCTGCTGGGCCGGATTATAGCGTCTCCTTGGTCCATGGACTCCATCATCTTCTCAGCCTGCTTGAAGTTGATGTTGTGGAAGGACGGGTGGGCGATCACCCTCTTTATATAGGCTGGAGGGAGAGAAAGAGGAATGAGCAAAACAAGAAAGAAGCGCAAGGTCACGATCATCCTTTGGAATTCTTCTATCGGACAAGACCCACCTTGAAAACAAACCGTTGTTTGAAAAGGCAAAATAAGAGATAATAAGGATTTTATCCTATTAAAACAGACACCTCAGCGCATCTCCCTGCCTAAACAACCTGCATCCCATTTGAACTTCTTTTTGAAGGGATTTGGTGATGTGTGACTACTTCAAGTGACAACACTCTTTCAGAGGAACTTGGCAATTTCAAAGGGCATGACAACATGACTGGGAACAGAGAGTTTTGCTCACCAATTTCAAATAAGAAACAAAAAAAAACTAAGGCATGCTGTTGGTTTCAGCCCTAAGTCTCTCCAGGTGCAGTAATTGGTGCTGCTGTTTCTTCTTTGTAAGCTATACTAATGTCTATAAGATGTCTATTTTAACTAGCTGATCACAGTTTCTTCTTGGTAAATTATAGTAATGTCTATTAGTATGTATATACTAACTAGTTCGCTGCTGTTTCTTCTTGAGCTCCTCGTCTGCCTTGATGTCTTCCGTCTCAGCGTCAAAGTCATAGTAGGTGTCTTTGGGAAGCTTCCACTCATTGTTCTTATCCATAAGGTCTGACGTCCGGCACGTCAGGTCCACGTTGAACTTCTCAATGTCGATCTTCATGATGCGACAGTGAACAGTCATGCCCACCTGAGGGAGATGACACTTGAGTACATGGGCTGGACTAGCTCCAGAGACCTAGACCTGAAGAGCTACAAGGGGTTGATGACTACTTTGTTTGAGACGGTGTCTCACCTTGACCCTCTCCTCAGGATGCTTGACCACCTTGTCACTGAGGAACTTGGTCGGGATGAAGCCCTGGACGCCATTGTCCATCCGGGACCTCACGCCGATGGCCTGGCCCGGACACGACCCGCTGTCGAAATGATTCCACACCTAGAAAGGAGATGGAGGAAAAAGGTGAAGTTGAAGGAAGATAGAAAAAGAAAAAAAAGACGAAGAAATGCTTTTGAGAGCGAGAGGTCGAGGGGAGGGGTGAGAGGTCAGGGGATCTCACCTCACTGAGTTCAGGGAAGTTGTCCTGTTGACAGAAGGGGCATTGCCACAGCCCTGTGGCATCGTTCCTGATGGCCTGGTCGTAGCTCTCCCCTTGGGGGCGCCGGTGAGCAATGCCCGTTACCACACTGGTGATCAGTTTACCTGGTGACAGAGGTGAGAGGAAGGAAACAGAGGAAAGACCAGTAAGGCGGTGAGTGTGCGAGCAGTGTCTAACGCTTGTAAAAGTTGAGTATAGGTGTGTGTGTTACATATCGTCACGGTCAGTTTCAAGCTTTGAATGTTCCTTTACTTTTTCCACAAGAATCAATGCTATTGGTTATCTATGAAGTAGGGAGGCACTGATATATTGGTCAGCAACCAGTATAATAATGTCGATAATAATGAACCGATAATAAGTAGATTGCTTTAAGCTTGCCTGATAATTTCTGACCGATTGTGCTTTCCAGCATTTCCGCTGTGTAAGTCTTACCGTGGCAATCCAGCATGGCAGAACCCTAGATGCCACGACAAAAAAAAAAATATTCCTGATATGCAGAAGGTGAGTGTTGGTGTGTGTTACATATATAGGTGAGTGTGGATGCGTGTTACATATGTAGAAGGTGAGTGTGCCTGGGTGTGTGTTACATATGTAAAAGGTGAGTGTGCCTGGGTGTGTGTTACATATGTAAAAGGGGAGTGTGCCTGGGTGTGTGTTACATATGTAAAAGCTGAGTGTGCCTGGGTGTTTAATAACAATTTCCAATAACAACTCTGGTTTCTAGCTCAAAACGGCTGATCAGATATTCTTCCATTACAAAAATATTGTTCTTGTGCATTTAAAAAGCCATTACAATAGAATAATATCAAAGAAGGTTTTTAATAATTAACTAATACTCTAATAACATGTAAATCTCTAAATGCATATGGTTGCCAGCTTCATTGACAATACATTGCAGAAGATGTTTAGTGGCATTTAGAATTGCCATTTGTACTGCATTTGCCTTCATTGCTCATCTATACATTGCACATCTGTATGTCACATCTGTAACATACATTATACTTAATACAAGTACATTTTCTGCCCACTTCTATTCACACTTCTTGTTAAATGTTAACTGCATTTCGTTGTACTGTACTTGTTCAATGACAAAGTTGAATCTAATCTAAAAATTAGATTAGACTGAGATATGCGCTCCACCAGTTTAATAACAAAAGCAGTCAGGAACACTTCGGTGACAGGCAAGAGATTTTTCAAGTCACTTATCTGAGGATCAGGGGTGAAAATAGATTTCATTTCTTACCGGTACTGACGTGTGGGTGCATGCACTTCCGTGCGCATCTTATGTGCCTTATTATCTAAGGATAGGGCTGTGTGACGTGTTGATTCTTTATAATAAATTTATAACTCATTATAAGAGCTCCCCTGTTATGTTGTGCGCATCATGTATTGTGCAGAACAACAAAGTTATTTTGGCCAACGAAAATGATATTCTATTTTGTCATTTTCAGTAGGAAAGCGTTAACAATTAGCATACAATATAAACAAAATTATAATTAGAAAGATATGTAGAATAATGTATATCCTATTTATATTTTCTATAATTTGCAGTTTGTAAACAGGTTTATTCTGCATGCATCTCTCGTAGCTGCATGTCTTCTAATATTATTGGTTTGTTTGAGCTCAACATTGTTTCAACAGCTTATTTTCCGGTAACGGAATGGACAGGTATTTGCATATAGCGGGAAGCGAAGACGTGATTGGAATATTTTTTTGTAAACTACTAAGTGTAGTGGTTAGACTAGCCTACTGTTGTAAAGGAATTGGAAAACGAGTCTATTCTTTGTATCACTATTCATCACAATGAATAGCCTAAAACACTGGTGACTTGTGTGTGAGGTAATAATACAGAAGCACCGTAACTCTTGAGGGACGTTCATTTTGCCTACTATCAGACACCCCACACACACCTTTATAACCTACATATGTACACAGGCCAGGTAGGCTTAATTTGTGCTCAAGCTCCTACAAAAAAATTAATGAAAACGCACACATTAGAGGGTGAGCGAGATAAGTTTATAATACATACTCTCTTCCTGGCTCCACCTTTTAAAATAGGAATGTCTTTATGAAAATACGAAATTGTAGATCGCGAGAAATCTGAGACTGGCCCAGCTATACTAATATAAAATGCAGGTGCAACATCAATGGGCACTGCCAGACAGGTTAAAACAATTTAGCGAACTTAATGCAGCCTTTTTGTCTTTCGGACACATCTGTCTGGTATCCTAATTATCCGACAAAAAATAAGATCTGATTATCCCTTATCCAATCAATCAATCAAATTTATTTATAAAGCCCTTTTTACATCAGCAGTTGTCACAAAGTGCTTTTACATCATCCCTGGCATATTTCGGATTTGAAATTGTCTTCTTTTGTCATTTTCAGTAGGAAAGCGTTAACAATTAGCCTACAATATAAACAAAACTATAATTAGAAAATCAAAAGAGATGTGTATAATGTATACATTATTTATATTTTCTACAATTTGCAGTTAACAAGTTTTTTCTGCAAGCATCGTAGCTGCATGTCTTCTAGGATATCATTGGTTTGTTTGAGCTTAACATTGTTTTAACTGCTTATTTTCCGTGGCAATGGAATGGACAGGTATTTGCATATAGGGGGAAGTGGAGACATGATCAGAAGCTGCTGTAAAGGAATTGGAAAACTAGTTTATTCTTTATATCATTGCGATAGAATCCCAACTCATAACGACATTAAAGAATTTAATTTCGATTTTTTATAGTAATTGAGAATATTCTTCTATTTAAGCTAGCAGAGCCATTCAGCTTCATTGACCATACATTGCAGAGGATGTTTAGTGGCGTAGTACAACGTGAGATGAGATGTGTGCTCCACTTGTAAAATAAAACAAGAAGTCAGGGAAACTTCAGCGAATGGCAGAACTTTTTCAAGTCACTCGTGAGGATTATCCCGATTTACGATTATCCCGATTATGGAATTTCATAATTGTGAGTATTTTCCATCGAGATTAGTACTAAAATCATCTATCGTCCCATCCCTAGTGTGCGTGTGCGTTACCTATGTAGAAGGTCTCCGGTGTCTCTTTGGTGAGCAGATTAAACACCTCCTCCGTGTTGGGAGATCTGTAAGGAACTCTAAGGTCCTTGTATCTGCAGCTCAGCTCAGCTCGGATATCATACAGTGTGATACCCTTGTTTCCATAGCCCTTGAAAAGACAGTAATACAACAATTTATATACACTGCAGTAAAAAAAAAAACATTTGCCCCCTATGTGACTATTTGCATTTAACCAAAACCTAAAAGTTCTTCTTGTTGTGCAAGAAAAATTATTGTTGTTTCTTGCTCTTTGGGGTTTTAGGCTGGGTATCAGTATAAGCATGTTGTGACACATGCTGAAGTGAAAAAGGGCATATTTTTGATTACCAACAACAGACAAATGAAACAAGTACCAAATTTTGGTGTCATTTATCCCCCTCTATGATTCCCTATATATAGTACTACAACCCACAAAAAGTAAGAGATGGAATGAAGATGCTGATCTGTTGAATGATATCAGTAGCGGCTCCTGATTTAATCTAGTGTTGGGAAATGTAAAGCAACAAATTATTCACTAAAGAAACCATTTATCTCATACATGGTATAGGAGTCATTCCTTTAGAACTGTGTGTGCATGTGTGTACAAAGAGGGAATTAAGGCTTGTTCCCATAGCTTTAGTGGAAAAAAACAAGCATATCTCGTGAAATGATTACTTACTTGTCTCTCCAGCTCCTCTGCGAACGCATCCAGGTCCAGGTCTTTGAGACGCTCCGGGTTTTCCAGGATCTCCTCCAGTGCTCCGGCCGGGTTGGCATCTTCCGCGGACTCGTCATACTCCAGAGCATCTACCGCCATCTTCCTGGCCCACTCGTACGTCTCCGGGTGGACCCTGGACCCGTCCAGAACCTCGATGTAGGAGTCCGTACTGCCGATAGCGAGAGGTGAAAAAGCACCAACGTTAAACAAAAACAATACGATGACTTAAAACAAAACAATACCTAAAAGTAGACACTAAGCAGTGTGAAGAATATTTGCCTGTTTGACTTTTCCATATTATTGCATATACAGCTCTGGAAAAAATTAAGAGACCACTCCTAATTTTTGTTAAATTAGCATCTCTACATGCATGGCAGCCATTCCATTCCAGTGTCTGTTAAATTCCAACACAGGTACACCTAATTTACTTAATGAGGTACTGATTAGGTGATTACCTGAACCAAATCTAATTTAATGAGGAAAAGTATAAAAACCACTGCTGTGGTCATCACTATCCTCTTGCAATAGGACCAGCTGGATGGCAAAAACAGTGCAAGTAGTACCTCAAAAGCAATTTGAATAAAAAATAACTATTCAGCATGACAAAAGAGTTGAAAAGAAAAGCTTTGAGTGAGGAAAAGGAGGGTTCAATTCTGGCTTTACTGGCAGAGGTATAAAGTGAGCGTCAGGTTGCTTCCATCCTGAAAATTTCAAAGATGGCGGTTCATGAGAACAAGGTCAAGTAACAGACATTGGGGACAACAAAGCTACAGACTGGCAGAGGGCGAAAACGACTGTCCACTGACCGAGATGACCGTCAACTCATTCGAACGTCACTCAACAACCGTAGGATGACATCAAGTGACCTACAAAAAGAATGGCAAACAGCAGCTGGGGTGAAGTGCACGGCGAGGACGGTTCGAAACAGGCTCCTAGAGGCAGGGCTGAAGTCGTGCAAAGCTAGAAAAAAGCCCTTCATCAATGAGAAGCAAAGAAGAGCCAGGCTGAAGTCTGCAAAAGACCATAAGGATTGGACCGTAGAGGAGTAAGGTCATCTTCCCTGACGAGTCAAATTTTCAGCTTTGCCCAACACCTGGTAGTCTAATGGTTAGACGGAGACCTGGAGAGGCCTACAAGCCACAGTGTCTCGCACCCACTGTGAAATTTGGTGGAGGATCGGTGATGATCTGGGGATGCTTCAGCAGGGCTGGAATCGGGCAGATTTGTCTTTGTGAAGGACGCATGAATCAAGCCAAGTACAAGGTTATCCTGGAAGAACACCTGCTTCCTTCTGCTCTGACAACATTCCCCAACTCTGAGAATCGGTTTTTCCAGCAGGACAATGCTCCATGCCACACAGCCACGTCAATCAAGGTGTGGATGGAGGACCACCAGATCAAGACCCTGTCATGGCCAGCCCAATCTCCAGACCTGAACCCCATTGAAAACCTCTGGAATTTGATCAAGAGGAAGATGGATGGTCACAAGCCATCAAACAAAGCTGAGCTACTTGAATTTTTGTGCCAGGAGTGGCATAAAGTCACCCAACAGCAATGTGACAGA
>JACXGI010013704.1:0-20279 GCA_016801175.1 Esox masquinongy | reverse complement strand
AATGTAAAAAGCTTTGAGATCTTCAGGTAAAATTAAGAAAACTTCAGAACCACACTATACAAGTATCATGTATTAAATGTATACATAAAGTGTAATGCAACTGTTGTTTTCAAATGAATATAAAAGCCAGACTGTTGGAAATTATACTGCCCAGGAAATAGGGCGTTTCTTAAAAATATCCTGGGGAACCGAACAGAACTTCCTGATGTTCCAGGGACACTCGTACAGCTAATGTTGTGTTTGCACGGTGTATAATTGTTCCCGCAAAAGCTTCACAAATATCTAATTTCTAATCTTTGTTTAACTTCAAACCACCATAGGTCCTACTGTTACACCGGCAATGCTTTAAGAAGAAAGACAATTACATGCCAGTCGCTGTAAAACCTGGCCAAACTATGTCTTAGATTGTTGTGGATAATATGAGATCTAGAGGGACAGACCGGGGGGGCAGAAGCAGCCGTCCATCTGGTGCTCTTCACACAGTGAGCTGGTGTCTGAGTGGGTACAGGTGTCCATGCAGGGGGAGCCACTTTCCAGATACACCATGTTGAACGGGCACCGCTTCTCTGACACAACAAATAAAAACAATGATGTAGTAATTCTAATTTGGAATAAATACCAATTATTTTCTGTCAATATACTATTTTCAGCTTTATATACTACATGTACTACAACTAATATATTCCCCAAAATGTTTAATCTGAAGTCCCAGGAGGTTATTTTGGTGTTTCTGAGGTAATTCCTGCTACCACAGAAGAATAATTAGCTGTATATACTACATGTACTACAACTAATATATTCCCCTATATGTTTTATCTGAAGGTTATTGAGGTGTTTCTGAGGCAATTCCCGTTACCACAGAAGGTTGTAGTCCTCCAGTGGGGTGGTTGTCCTCCAGCGTGGGAACACTGTCTGGAGTACTCTGCCAGGGTGCTGCAGAGACAGAAGCTATCGGAGGTGTTTTTGCAGCCACACCGGTCCTGGACACAGGCTTGAATGTACGGCTCAGGGTTTAGGACCGCAACACAGGAGCTCCACAACGCAGAGCGCAGGAGCTGATCACACTGGGCGTGCTGAGGAGGAGTGGGAGAAGAGGGAGAGGAGGAGAGATGAATAGGAAATGAGGTGTCAGAAAGGAGAGAGAGTAGTGGTTGAGGAGGAAGAAGAGAATTAGCAGAGGAGGAATAATACAAAGGAAGGAGCAGAAAAAGGAGATTGAGGTAAGAGGAAGAGGAGGAAGAGGAGACATAATAGAGAAATTGGAAAACAGGAGAAGGCCGAGGAAGAGGAATGAGCAGGATGAGGTTATTTGTTGCAATACTAATACTATTATGACATACCTTAAGAATGTTTAATATTAATACTATTATGACATACCTTAAGAATGTTTAATATTAATACTATTATGACATACCTTAAGAATGTTCAATACTAATAATATTATGACATACCTTAAGAATGTTTAATATTAATACTGTTATGACATACCTTAAGAATGTTTAATGTTAATACTGTTATGACATACCTTAAGAATGTTTAATATTAATACTGTTATGACATACCTTAAGAATGTTTAATATTAATACTATTATGACATACCTTAAGAATGTTTAATATTAATACTATTATGACATACCTTAACAATGTTCAATACTAATAATATTATGACATACCTTAAAAATGTTTAATACTAATAATATTGTGACATACCTTAAGAATGTGTAATACTTATAATACTGTGCTATACTTTAAGTCTGTTTCATGAGGCAATCAAATTGCATTTAACTAAATGCATTTAACTGAAAACCATGGAAATACTGTACTGTGTTTTGTTGAGCTGACTGGAGTAAAAACTTACAAACTCCTTGCATGCGTCTTCTGTAAGCTCAAAGACTGGAGGTTTCCCTTCTTCATAGAGGTCCTCACAGTCCTCATTGGGCCTAGGGACCTTCTGCATGTTGCCAAACTCCAAGGGTCTCACTTCCTGACCTGCACCAAAATACATTTACTGTATATTGTCCTTCATGAACAGGCTTTTGTATCCTAATATGTACTTATACAATAATAAACATAGAACCTTTGAGGAATTACAGTTATGTTCCTTTATGTTAGATATATGAAAGCCAATATATACATATTTTATAAATTACTAGATGTGTTGTAAATAGTTAAATATCAGAATGCATATAGAAGTCGTATAAATCCTCACCATTTTGAATAAACTCATTGTGGATGGGATCTCCATTGAAGTCCCCACAGAGACCGCAAGTACGATTAGAATACTCTGGGTCTAGCTCCACCTAACAGACAGGGATGGGTCAACTTGTTTCATTAAATATGCTGCACATGCGAATAAACGTTGTAAATAAATGTCAAATTAAGCATAGAAACCAGTCTTTAGATTTGAAGCTAATAGTCAATGTCAGCAAACGTACTAAATTCTTAAAACAGTTGCCTCACACTTCTATGAACACTGTGGTATTAAGTGTGGCAATTCTTGTGTAAATTCTCATGAGAGTACCATGACGGCGTCTTCTCCATTCCACATGACAACGAGGCCCACTTTGGAGTGGAGTTTGGTGTAAACGGCATTGCGCTCCAGTTGGACCCCGCCATTGTAGTACGGTAGTGTGACACTTATAATATCAGAATAGAATAAAGGTAAGCAACACTTTTAAAATAAAGGTAAGCACATAAAGGTTGTCACAAATGTACCAATGTGTCAATCAACTTTAGACGACTTACAAAATACAGTGAAAGGCCTGAGTATATGTCAGAGTAATATCTCAATTGTGAACAGTGGATACAAATCGTTTTAGACTTTTTTAAGAGTGAAATTGATAGAAGTATAAACAAATATTTAACTGATCTCAAAATGTCAGTTACCCAGTCCAACTGATTATTTCACAGCTCACTTTTCACCCCAATGTAAAGCTGCCTATTTAGAAACAACATAGAATAAAACATCTGGGAAGCACTTACTTTTCATCATTGACCGTGACAAGACTCTTGGTCAGATTGAAGACCAGATCGTTGATCTTGACCACTAAGTGTTGGACCACAGGGTTCCCATCAGCCCCGGCTGCCTCGTTCCTCTTCAGGTGAACAGAGAACTCTGGGTAGGAATCCGAGTGGCAGTCGGAAGCCAGGTTATATTCACACATCCCTGGGAACTGGTACACATTTCCATCAAAGGTCTTGAAGTGCTCTCTACCCCAGGTGCTGCAGATGCTGTTCACATGGTTGGAATAGCGAGCTAGAAACAGAAAAGCACAATATTTACAATTTAGCCTAGATTGTGAACAATGCATAAACATAAAAATGGACAAATGTAGTACATTGTAAAAAACATATCACACTCCTAGAGAGACCGTCCTCAGATTAAAATGTGAAGGTTTTTGCCTGGTAGTGGACTCCTTAATAGATAGATACGGTCTCTAATGACCAACTCCGTGCAATACAGAGTCCATATTTCTGTACTGAACTCGGTGTTGAATTTTATGTAGTTTAGTTAATGTTGCATCTTCTTACCCTTCGTAGTATTCACTTGGATGGCACCTGTTAGTGGCAGTGCCACAACGGCCAGCCACAGTGTTGCCAACCACATATTGAGTGGTCAGGTACAGTTGGGCTGCAGGTAAAATTCTGGAGTGATGCTTAGCAGTCTCTTTTATATTGGCATTGCTTAATCTGTGTCAAGGATTATGACAGATCACGTCCGTGAAAGGTAAACGTTTCTGTAGAAAAGATCAGTATGAATATGCAAACATTACGTAGGTTAATGGAATAGTTTTCACCATGCTTTGGTTTAGATTCCCTAGTACTGTTCCTCAATACTAACAGCTTATATATATATTATATTTCCTGGCATTTTATGCTTTATTGGGAAATCCCATTTAAATCATAGGATCAGGGCTAGCACTGTCTTTTTGGGGCCCTGAGCAGAATTTGTTTTGGGGGGCCCCCTCTCACAGCATCAGAATATTAAACTGACATTTGTTTAAATTGGATCTTGCAGCATTTTAGTAACATGAAAACATTGAATACAAATTCTATAATTGATCAACATTTTGTGTGGGAAAGTGGCTGGTAGTACAAATAAAAGTTTTGAAACCTACACAGACATGGGTGCCAAAGCCAATCAGAGCCACAGAAAGCTTATGCAAATAAGACGTTTGCTCCACGGGCCATCTCATACGCTTTGAACTGTGTTGCCAGGCTGTCGGAAACACCTGACTTCAGATTGTTACAAAGAATTTGTTGAAGCAATAGTAGTCCTTTGAATGTTTAACTGCAAATACCAAAGGAGTCCTCCTTCCGTTTGGGAAGTTAACGGTCCTTGTCAGACATCCATGAGCACATAGACTTTCTCTATTTACGTTTTGCACACATCAAAATCTCAAGGACATCAACTAGCCAGGATGACATGAGCTCACATCTAACAAATAGACCCTTACAAATTCCTTTAGCTTATAGTTGGCCATCAAAATTGTCCTCACACTTCTCCAACCTGCCTGATGCTTGTCCGTCCCAACCAACACATGATCAATGGTAACTTGCCTGTCTAACCACAGGGCCCAGTTGATAGAAGCCAATGTATTTTGATTGACAATAAGAACTACATGCAAAATGTGAATAACATTCATTAAGATGATTTCAGGTTATCTACGTCTGTGTCTGGGAGGTCCTACGACTGGTTGCTAAAATTCCACAAAAAAAAAAACATAATGAAGACAAAGCAAATCCGGAATAGGTTTCCTTAAAGAACACCAATTACGGGTAGGATATAAGAACATCTCCACGGTGTTGAATATTCCCTGGAACACAGTAAAGTCCATTATTAAGAAATGAAAAGAATAAGATGCAATTCTGAATCTGTCTTGAACAGGCCGTCCTCAGAAACTGAGTGTCCAAGAGCACTAGTCAGTGAGGCCACCAAGGGACGTGTATCAACACTAAAGTAGTTACAGTCTTGCAAAGCTGAGCTAATCTATCTAAACTAATTGTACATTAGATTTGATAGATTAGATTCAACTTTATTGTCATTGAATTGTACGAGTGCAGTACAACGAAATGCAGTTGGCATCTAACCAGAAGTGCAAAGAAAAGACGGCAGGAAATGTACAAGTATTAGGTATAGTGTATGCTATAAGTGGAATGTGTAGATGTGCAATGAGGGCAAATGCATTGCAAATGGCAATCCTCCCCATTTGCCTTCGTTGCACATCAGAAAATCTACAAGAACTACAAAACAGTGGATATAAAAAGTCTACACACCCCTGTGAAAATGCCAGGTTTTTGTGATTTTAAAGAATGAGACAAAGATAAATCATGTCAGAACCTTTTCCACTTTTAATGTGACCTATAATGTGAACAATTCAATTGAAAAACAAACTGAAATCTTTGAGGGGGAAAAATAAAAAACTCACAATAACCTGGCATTTTAACAGGGGTGTGTAGACTTTTTATATCCACTGTATACGTATGTATAAGTGGGAAATGAATAGCTGTGCAATGAGGCAAATGCAAGAACAAATGGCAAATCTGACCGTGCAAAAAAAAAATGCAAGTACAATGGCATTTTGCAAGGCAGTGTCAGAGTCCAGTAGTACAAGGGAGTAGTGCAACAAGGTCCCTGAGAGGCGGTACTAAGCTGTGGGCGAGTGGGTGTGGTTAGTGATGGGTACAGAGTTCAGCAGGGTTGCAGCAGATGGAAAGAAACTGTTCCTGAGCCTGCTGGTGCGGGACCAAAGAGACCTGTACCACCTGCCTGATGGTAAGATGGCATACATTTTGGGTGCAAAGGGTCTCTGATGATGCCGCGCGCCCTGTGCAGACACCGCTTGCGCTGGAGGTCTACGATGGCTGGGAGCTGAGCACCATTGATGTGCTGGGCGGTTTTCACCACCTGTTGTATGGCCTCCTGGTCGGTCACGGAGCATCCGCCAAAACACACTGTGACACATATTGTCAGAATGCTCTCAGTTGTGCAGCAGAAGTTCACAAGGATCTGGGAAGACAGGCACATCTTTTTCTTCAGCCTCCTCAAAAAGTATAGGCGCTGTTGAAGGTCCAGGAGAGGTCCTCAGAGATGTGGACACCCAGGAATTTGAAGTTGGACACACGCTCCACCTCAGTGCCATTGATGAGAACTAGGGCTGACTGCAGCATTTAGACATCCTCTAATACACATTGAGCTCCTTGGTCTTCTTCACTGTAGGCTGACTCGTCATTGTCACTGATCAGGCCTTCCACTGTGATGTCGTCTGCGAACTTGACGATGGTGTTGGAACTGTGTACAGGAACGCAGTCGTGGGTGAAGAGGGAGTACATTAGGGGGCTCAACACGCAGCCTTGTGGAACACCAGGGTTCAGTGTGACAATTACTGGGAAATCTTTCCTCGAGGATCATACAGCACTGTGATTCATCCAAAACATGGGGTCAATGAGCAGCAGATTACTATTAGTGCATCATAATCTTTTTCATGGTGTGTTATAGCGTATCTATAAGCCACTATTAAGTATTGTTTGATTGCTTTAGGTAAAGTGATGACATGTCTAATCACATGAACCTAATACACCATAAGACATTACTTGCACATTTTAAAGTGGTCATTCGCCCTCCAACAATGTGATGGGCAGAGAACAGGTCGTTGTTCACTACCTTAGAAATGCACCTGTATGCAAAGAAAACTCATAAAACAGAAATGGTGCCATTTGCTATGCCCTCAAAAAGGCAAACCCTTCTCTGTCATGGTTTTCATTTTCTTGGGTAAAATAGTCACTAACAATCTATAACAAAATTATGTTTAGAATAAGCATTTATGTAGAATGCTTATTCTACATAAATTATAAAACTAGAAATAAACTATAAAAACTATTCAACAATTCAAATTTCTTATTTTCTTTGGTATTTTTCACATACAGATATGCAATGATGATTGCTGGGTAATATGGTGTATGTTGTTGTCCAATGTCCAGTCCAGAGCGGTCCAGAGGCGGGCCGTCAGGACCAGCAAGCCCTTCCCTGCTGGCCAACTGATGTCAGAATCAGACAATTATAATTTTATAATTTATTTTCATATATTGTCATTAATGTTATGTGTATTTTACAAAGTCCGTTTCTATCAGTCGTAATTTCATTGCTATTCTCTGCCTCAGTTGGGCTGCTTCCAGTGCAGCTCATATAAATCAGAGCTTTTATCCAATCAGATTCTTCATCTGTGCTGTCTCTGGGTGAAAAATCAACCCTGATATGGAGGAATTTTAGAGACTTTATTAAATAAAAATGGACACCATGAAATAATTTAATAAAAATGGAAATATATAATTTAAATGATAAATAAATTAATAAAAAACATGTAACATATTTAATGGTGTATTTCTACATTTAACGATTTATTTCACAATTTCATATTTCACAATTTATTTATTTCATGGTTGCAGTCATTTTGAAATCTGCCATTATTGAATCTGTCGTTGAATCTGTCACTTTCACCCATCAAAGTTGGAAGGGCGGGCTCTACCGAATATTGCATGGGCTCAGGAACACTTCCAAAAACCACTATCTGCAAACACAGTACATCACTGCATCCACAAATGCAAGTTAAAACTCTACCATGCAAAGAAGAAATAATATATAAACAAGATCCAGAAACACTGCTACCTTCTCTGGGCCCGTGCTCATTTAAGATGGATTGAGGTGAAGTGGAAAACTGTCCTGTGGTCTGACAAATCAAAATGTGAAATTGTCTTTGGGAATCATGGATGCCGCGTTCTCTGGGCTAAAGAGGAGAGGGACCATTCAGCTTCTTATCAGCTCAAAGTTCAAAAGCCAGCATCCATGATGGTATGGGGGTGCATTAGTGCACATGGCATGGGTGACTTGCACATATTTGAAGGCACCATTAATGCTGAACAATATATACAGATTTTGGAGCAACATATGCTGCCAGACAACGTATTTTTCAGGAAAGGCCTTGCTTATTTCAGCAAGACAATGCCAAACCACATTGTGCACATATTACAACAGCATGGCTCCGTAATGAAAGAGTCTGGGTGCTTCATTGGCCTGCCTGCAGTCCAGACCTGTCAACCACTGAAAAATATTTGGCGCATTATGAAACAAAAAATATGAAAAAGAGACACCGAACTGTTAAGCACCTGAAATCCTATATCAAGCAAGAATGGGAAAACATTTCACTTTCAAAACTACAACAGTTGGTCTCCTCAATTCCCATATGCTTACAGAGTGTTGCTAAAAGAAGTGTAGAGAATTAATTTATTATTATATCCTTATTTATTACATTGTTCTTTTAGAAGGCCTTTGTACTCTGTATGCTTGAAACATTACGTATACTCAACAACTTGTCTTTCCCTGTCAGCAACTCATGATGTCTCTATCTGTATTCAGGGGCGGTAATGAATGGAGTGTCGGCTGAGTAATGCTCCTAGTCTCCATCTATGTGTGGTAGACTAGGCCTTGGGCCTAGCAGAAACCACTAGAAGAAGTCTCCCTTTTGGGGGTACGTCTTAATAGCAGCAGTGGGGCTCCTGCTCCTTGTATTATAGAGGTGAACAGGACTCTATTCCTTATGGGGAGAGCTGAGTTAGCAAAACAACCAATAGTAACATGCCCCTTCTGTCATGTGTGACCTTTCACCAAGTTGTCTGGCCAACCGACATTCTATGATTACCTATGACTCCTGGATCTATGTCTGTATGCAACCTTGCATTCTCTAGGCTACATCATGGCAACAGCAATTCTTTGTATGTAGATTTTTGCCAGTGCTGATGTTGTCACCTGTACAGCTGTGAAAGAATATAAGATTGAACCTCGGTATTGTAAAAATCAGAACAACTGTCATGACACCACTCTGTGTTGGTCTCTGTACTTGTACTCTTATTGTCATGATGCTTGTTCCCGTATATACAGTTAAACCTGAAATAATGAACTGTTTTGCTAATGACTGAAGGAGTTTTTACTTGATAAATTGCGAACATTTTCCATCTTCCACAGAAGAGATGGTGCAACACAGTGAAACATACCCCTCTCCTAACTTTTTTTGAAATGTGTTACTGGCATCAAATTCAAAATGGGCATGTATTTTTCCAAAAACAGTAATATTTCTCAGTTTCAACATTTGATTTGTTGTCTATTTTCAATTAAATATAGGGATAAATGATTTGCACATCATTGCATTCTGTTTCATTTGTATTTTGTGCAGCATCCCAACTTTTTTGGAAACAGGATTGTAAGACTAAGTTAGCAAACTATCGTTAACATTTAATAGATTTTACAGATAACCAGATTGGGTTTCTATTATTCAGTAATTCCAGTAAACGTTACCAAAAGGATATTCTTCCAATCAAGATATCCTGCTTGGAAATGCAGTAAAAAATACCAAGATTATATATAATAGCAGGCATCTTACTAAAACAAAGAGTTTCAATAATAACTTAACTTGCGCATCTACAATAAAACAAACAATGGACATAGGTATTTTTTGAAAGATTCATTTTAATAAGAGTAGCAAGCATTAGCATACATTTCATTTTATCAACATTTTAAATATCAGTTATCTCATTTGCAGGATAGCAGGGTCTTTTCAGTGGCAAGCAGACTCCCCTTAGACCAATGCGTGGCTGCGTCTCTTGCGTTCGGGCAACCTGACGGCTTTGGGACAGTCACTGTGTCTGCAGCTACACTCCTCCACATGTATGTAGGTGTACGGCACCACATCTCCGTTCAGGCACTGGAGGTTTACCGTGCGGTTACTGGACCGGGACTCCTGGCAACAGGAGCAAGAGTGATCCAGGGATGCAGCCATCTCAGAGTATCTGCAGGAAAGGGGATTCATGATTACTTGCTAGCAAGACACTCCAGAAAAAACAAACATGCAAGCGGAATATACAGCAATCAGCAAGGAAATGATAGAGGCAATGTATTCAAGATGGCATTATATAATCAGTACATATGCCTACTTACACCTGACAAGAAAGAATTTATAGTGATTTATACACTGATTTATAGTGGTTTTCACACTCTAATCTTCCCTGAAGTAAACCGTGACAGTGGTGACAACAACAACTTTTATGTGCTGTGAGTGCTTTTATTAGCACATTACCTCATTGTAAGTGTAGTTTTGGGGACTTTTTAGGACTGAAACCAGAAACTGACACTAGAACTATAAATTGTTTCGCAATCTTGGCATTAAACCGAACGTCTTCGTTACACAGTGACATCGCTAGTGCTAATATGTAATATTAGTATGTAATATTATGTATGTTATTAGTATTTTTTCGTACGATAAGTAATAATTGTGTTCCAGAGCCAGTGGTTGATTACCTATAATCTTCCCTCAGGCCTGTAAAAAATGTCAGTTCTCCCTTACTGAAGAATGACTTCTGTATATGCGGTCAGGATAAACACTGTCTGGTATCCCCCCAGTGTCAGTTACAAAAGGTACAAGCTAACTAGAGTAATTCACTCTTGTTAAGAGCATCTGCTAAATGACTTAATGTACATGCTAAATTTACTTTATGTATGATATGGCTCTGCTAGAAACCTCCACATGGTAATTTGGAAGCTATGTGGCTCTATGTGGTTGTACTATTAGAAATGTTTGTACACCCACTTTGTGAAGGTGTTGCAGGACCCCTCGCAGTACGGCATTTCCACCTCCTCAACAGACTGGCAGCCCTTGTGAGTGACTTTGGTCTTCATGGATCCTATCTTGCAGGCCTTGTCTTTCTCCACACCTGGGATCGAAGGACACCATTATACATGATCTGACCCGAAAGATCACGAAACGGGTTGCACTCATTCTCGATAAGTGCCCCTACCCAATAAAATACCATATATTTTAATTAAAGTCAGCAGCTTAACACATTTCACTGTCACACTTACAGATAGTGCAGCAGCCATTTGCAGCAGTCTGAATTGAACCCTGTGGGGAAAAAATAGGTCCAATGATAGATTTAAAAACGCATTTCTTTGTAGGGTGACTGATTTACCTGTCAGTTGAAAACTGCTTAAGTGCCGTCCACCTCAAGAACATTCTTCTGGAATGAAACGTGTTCAATAACTGTGTTTCTTGTAATGCTGTGTACTGTACTCACAGGCTGGCAGTTGTGTTTCTTGTGATGCTGTGTACTGTACTCACAGGCTGGCAGTTGTGTTTCTTGTAATGCTGTGTACTGTACTCACAGGCTGGCAGTTGTGTTTCTTGTAATGCTGTGTACTGTGCTCACAGGCTGGCAGTTGTGTCTCTTGTGATGCTGTGTACTGTACTCACAGGCTGGCAGTTGCTCTGCTGGAATGGCGGGCAATGAGTATAGGCTCTCTGAGACAGATAAATCCCATCTTGCTTCATACAGCTGTACTGTTGGCATTTCTCACCAGGAGCCGACCACAATTCTCCATGCTGGGCACACAAAGGGAGACAGAAACACACACACATGCACACACAAAGACACACACATACAAACACACACGGACACGCACACAAATACAAAATAGTGACACATTAAGCATGGAGCTACTTACTAGGGTGATGACAGTATAAATCTAAATAGGTTCCATTTCATTTTTTTTAACAAGGCCCAATCGTTAGCCCCATGAGACGGGCATCCTGTGTAACGGATTTGCTATAGGTAACTTAGATAGATATCTGAACAAATATATTTGTATATGGCAATTAAATATGAACAAAAAACTGCTGTGAAAAAATGTATTTTTTATAAAAAAATACTTTTTTTAAAGTATTTTTTATGAACGTACACTCAAAATAATGTGAAACAAAGCCTCTGTTGTAACCAAACCACAAATGTAAGCGCCAGGAGTTTTCTAAATATCATCAGTATTGTTTGAGGTTAAAATGTTGCTTTGGATTCTGAGTTTAGCATAAAAAAGCCATGGTTAAACAGAAAAGAAATGATTCCCCACTGTGAAGTATGGTGGTGGATCTGTGATGTTGTGCAGCTGTTTAATTTCCAAAGGCTCTGCAAACCTTGTTAGGACACATGGCAACATGGATTCCATCAAGTACCAAAATATTTTAGACCAAAACCAGCCTGCCGCTGACAGCAGGCCAAAACTTAGTCAATTTTTTCTTCATTTCACTCAGTTAAGGATTAGATTAATATATGTTTTTTGTAAGCTGATGAAAAACACTGACATTTTTTCAAAGCCTTTTCAGGTCATATTTGCCTAGGGTGCCAACCATTCTGGAGGGCACTGCATATGTCTGACACAAAAATGCCACCTCAGTCCAATTAGTAAATCTGTGATGGTTAAATACATGGTTAATGTTAGTGTTGACAATGGTTAACTACAAAAACAGATCCTACCTTCAACAACTGCTTGGTCCCATTGATCTGGAGGACACAGTGGGTCTGAACACATTTGCCACAACATTCATCTGAGAAATAGTCTGGCTCTTGGTACTCATATCCCTATAGGAGAAGAGGAAGACAGTGTTGCAATTACAATTATAATAATAATATAATTTGGCTGACAGCTCAGGGCAGCAGCCATCCCAGTATATGTCCTACCTCTTCACAGACTTTTCCACATTCCACATATCCACAGTCAATTTGGAAAAGACCTGTCTTGGGGTCCACTAAATTGGTACAAGTGCACTCCTGGCACTCAGATCCTGGTACTATAGAATTAGGCTTTAAGAAAAGACAAGGAACTCATTACACATTACACAGGGGAAAATGAAAATATTGCCAGACAAAGAGGCACTTGACAAAGCTGTACGCTCTCTGACACTATTTAACATGAGACCAACTTAGATGTACTATACATGTACTGTACATTAAAACAAATATACAGTATTTACAGTCTTACTCTTTTTAATACAAGCTGTACCGGGGGTTTAATTAACAATTCAGATGAGAGGGTGCATATTACGTCCTTACCTGGTATTCAGCACCTTTGTGGACACAAACTCTTTTAGGCTCTGAGATGAGACCGAGAAAGAGGTAGATGGGATTAGGAGACAGAGAGAGACACGCAACCAATTAACTGGAATGTCTAAAATAACTGGTATAGCCTCATCAATACAAACAAACTACAGGTCCAGATGCAGGCAGTAACTTTACCACATGTATGCTCTGGGCAGCATTTTCCCTCAGGAACAGACACCACCGGCAGAAATCCGATAGGACAGTTCATGTTGGTAGTTGGACAAGTGCGGCTTTCACAACCTAGGAAGAGAAACATAATTTGATATTCTTTACTTAACCACATGGGCTAATTCATTCCCTTCCTGTAATAGAGTAATATATTTCATATCTTTTCCACATTACTGTAGCGAGCTGAGCTGTATAGCATTGGCGTGGTTACACATTCACCATAGTTATTTTCAGAATTTTATTTTTATTTATTTTGGGGCACACATTGAGACCAGGGTTTAATTTCCAATGGTGCCGTGAGGACAACCATACAATTTTTTTTTTTTTATATGTCCAGTAATTTTTATTTCACAAACACAACTACTATTTACAGTATCAGAACCACAATTATAACAGAACATGGCAGTTGGTTAGAAAGGACCATGTGAAAAGAATATATCCAAGCCAGCACAGTACATTTCAGGTCAGCAGACTAGTGTGAAACATGTATGGCATGTAGATCCTTACGGCAGACGAGAGTGGAGCAGCATGGATTGGATGGGTCTGTTTGGTTGACATATACAAATCCTGGTCCAGTGCAAGTCCCCACTGGTGGATTGGGGCAGATCTTGGGTTTACACCTCACGGTCTTGGTGGACTCCTCACAAACGCAATCCTGGCATTTGTACTCAAACCTCTCATTGAACTGTGGTATGAAACAACAAGGAATTGTTATTCTATCAAAAGATTTGGTTAAATATTGCATGCTTTCTAAACAATGGGGTACAAACCAATGACTAACTAAAAACTAAATGCTTGGCTTACCTCTCGTGGCACATTGTCAGGATCAAGGCATCCTACAGAAACAAAGACACCACAATATAGTACAACAAACATCAACAACATGAAATTGACCAATGACTGTAACTCATTGTTATGACTGTTATCACTGGGTAATGGAAACACTCACCACACTTATTAACACAGATGCCCGAGTCCTTGCTGAAGAGTTTCATCCCATCAGGACAGAAGCAGCCTTCTGTGGTGAAGTTAAGCCTAGATTCATCTGGACTGTAAAACAAAACATTACAGTGAGGATTCATATCTCCTATTTACTACTGCTTCGCCCTTAGCCTAATTGGATAGCCAATATGTTCTACCTCAGTAGAAGTATTTGTGTGAACAAAAGAGTGAAGGTACAAGCAACTCTGTAAATAGACACCCACTTGTCATCACAGGCTGGCTGTTCTGCAGGACCACAGGGCTTGTAGACATGGCCGGCTGGGCATTCACTGGCTGTTACAGAAAGATGCAATGTCATCAACAAGATGGCATTCAGAGTTGAATAGGCTAATGAGACCAGACTATGAATAATCTAATGTTAGGACAAATTATTTCAGTTTTGTGAAGTTCGGCAGTAAGCATCAAGCTTAAAGGGGAATTGTGTAGAATCTAGACTCTAATGTTTACAAGCCTGAATACAAACAATAACACAGCATGTCTCCTACTCCTCTTAAATTACCAAACGGGACCAGAATAGTATTAGATAGTTTAGGGTGGGGGGGGGGGTTACTGCGAGTGTCTAAAGTGATAATGAGGCTGAAACATGAATACAAACTGATAGAGGGACCGGCAACAACACTTTAATCGAGAATTTCTCAGGGACCCCAAACAATTTTCTAGAAAACAATAATGGAAACGTTAACTGAAATTTTTTTTTGCAGATGTCTTCTAGTCATTTATGTTTATATTTATGCTAGTAGTCGAGTAAAAACCTTAAATATGGCCCTTTTAAAGAAAAATAAATAAGCCAATTGTATATTACACAGGGGAAACAGGTCTAGGATGCTCACAATGTTTTGTGCATTGTTCAATAGTATTTTTTATTATTAATGCAGAAATACTTCCGCTATTCTGTGTTCATTCACCATAAACCCACTATGTTGTGTTACTGCTGTACTGTTCTTGGTGTCTGTCACAAACATAGCACTTCCTATCTCTTCAAATGTTGCTTGTTTATCAATTCATATTTCTTTATATCTATCATGTAAGTCCCATTTAACGGAAGAATTTATAAGTTTGGCAATGAGGCATTATATATTGTAATGTCTCCACCTGTCCCTAAACTGGCACCACCCCTTCAGCACTTGACATTCTAACCACCTGACGCCTGTCAGCGTCGTTCAACGCAACCCTTCATCTCACTCATGTGCACCTGTTTTGTGCTTGCTAACTGTCTCACAATATTAGGCACCCATTTTCTGTTATTGGTCTGTTTTACCACCGCACGCCTTCACATATATACTGAACTATACTTCCCAAGTGTAAAGTGAATTTGGGCATAAAATTTTAATGTAACAGCATCAAGTGTGAAGGAAGTTCCTAATGCTAACTAGCAGAGGCGTCGCTAGGATCACAAAACATTCGGGGCTTAGCCCACCCCACGCCCCGCCCGGGACAGAAAGTACAGGGTTTTGAATGTACATGCGGAAAATTTCGATGTACACGCTAGAGGCGTACACGTCTACATTGTCATAATGCGCAATCGGAATTATAGATGAATAGATCAGGACAATTTCTTTATTATTATTTTTTTTTTGTCAATTTGAGATCCGGGGCTATTCATAAAAGAACCAAGGCTATAGCCCCGGACGCCCAGGCCCAACGACGCCACTGCTAGCTAGCATAACTTAACACAGAGCTCCAGTCAATGCACAACAGTAAGTTAGCAAATTGCAATAACACTTCAATAATTTACAGGATCTGACCACTAGTCAAATGCATGACTGACCGAATCCCAGAGTCGGCAAGGTGTAAACAATTTATTTTGTTCTGACGATGATGATGGCAGGTAGCTCAAACAGCTTCATAGGTCGTTGATGTAAGTGAAAAGTTTGTTTCATATAATGGTAAAATATCGCTATGTATTTTAAAAATACTCTTACTCTGGGTGAGTAGAAAAGGAGCCTCCTTAACAAAATCCCCAAGTATTTATTTAACCTGGTGAGTCCCAGCCAAATAACTGTAACCAGGGCAGTGAGCTTACCGCAGGAAGTGGAGTGATTTCTCCAATAGATGCAGATTCCAAATTGGGCGCAGGCTGCGGCATAGGACTGCAGGCTGGTGCACTGTACAGCGGGGTTAGACACGTGGCAGCTGTCAAAGACACAGCCTTGGTAGAAGTTTTCAGGAGAGACAAGAGAATGGCAGGCCGCGAAGACGCTGTGGATTGAAAAACAGGGATGAGTGCTGTATATTGTAAAAAAAAAAAAGACATTTCAGGACATACAACGTAGCGTTCCGAGTTCAGAGGATAAGGTTGGCTAGATAAAAAATGTGTATAGGTTGTCTTTACTGGAGAACTTGTACACTGCTTTTAAGGAAGGTTTACCTGCTTTTCAGGATTTCACAAACAGAGTCGGGCTTGCATGGCTTCAGTGTCGGTTCAGGAAGAGGAGTCTTTGTGGGTATCACAGGTGGCACATGGCAGTCGGGCTGGGAGATATGCCGGGCAGGCCAGTAATCTGCCATCATAGCACAGTTGTCTACCAGTTGACCACCAGGCAACATGCAATCATCAGCCTGGTTGTTGCTGCATGTTCCTGAAAGAGATACATACAGCTCAAGTTCAGGTCGTTCATTTGCAGGTACTGAAATAATACCAACTTGGACATTTTTCATTGGCGCTCTCCCATATTTAGAAAATACAATATACAGAACATTTACAGTGGCTTCAGAAAGTATTCATACCCCTTCACTTTCTGTAAATTTTGTTGTTATACACTTGCATAATGCATAATTGATTAAATATGTATTTGTTGCCATCAGTTTCATTAATTGTGTGTATTTTGCTGCTATGATGAGTATGTTTTGTTGGTATAGGTTGTTCACAGGGCTCCTTTGGAAATAAGACCTTGGTCTCAATGGGAACCCCCTGTACAGTTAATATATATATATATATATATAGCTCTGGAAAAAATTAAGAGACCACTGCACCTTCTTCTTTCCTTTCCAAAAAAGTCGAAAAGGAAGGTTTTGAGTGAGGAACAGAAGGGTAAAAATTAAGAGACCACTGCAAATTGAACGCTTCTGTTCTTCATTCAAAACCTTCCTTTTCAACTTTTTTGGAAAGAAAAGAAAAAGGTGCAGTGGTCTCTTATTTTTTTCCGGAGCTGTATATACGCACACTATTGCTGCCAAACGATTAAAATTATTAATTGCAGTTAATCGCAAAAACTTCTGTAGTTAATCACAATTAATCGCAATTTTAGAATATGTTCAAATTTGTATAAATAAACACTTCTGTTTAAAAAGCTGTGTATTATGTTAAAGACATTGTTTTGTTGTAAACTATGGACAGTACTTGAACTGAAATTAAATAAGTGCAGGAGCTGTCTTTTTCCAAGTTGGTCCATTAGAACAGGGTGTCATGGCCCATAAATTTCTCCCCTCAAATTACCACAATAACTGGCAGAATTTATTTGTAAATCAATGTAAATTCAAATGGAAAGTTGCTTGTCTCTGATCCAATAGTTCTACCAGCTCTTGATCAAGGCACCAAGTACAAAAACTGTCAACTGAAAAATCTAGAAAGCTACAGACATGTTATCCCAGTGTTTCTCAACCCTGCTCCTGCAGAGATCTAAAACATGCAGGACGGGGTGCCTCCAAGAGCAAGGTTGTGTAACACTGTTATCCTACTCTGAATCACACATGCTTTTCGCAGTTTTGGCTCATCTGATAATATGTCCATCAATTCAAAGACAATTCATTTAGGCTTTTTAACACCATGCTCAGAATTTCAAATGACCTGGCTGATGTTAAGTGATACATATAATTATTGCTGTTCAGATGCATGAGGAATACCTTAAGTTGAAGGCCACTGCACCTACTACCCAGTTTAAACATTTGTTGAAAGGGCCATTTTACAGTGAATTGTGTTTGCTATTCTAAATGTGTTTTCAAATCTGTTTTAAATCTTTGTTTAAAACAGGGCACCACTGCAAAATGGCATCTCAGTCTCAGTTGGTTTTCCCTGTACATAATATAAAATAAAAAATAATGTACAATGTTTGATAAAAGCGAAGTAATTAAAATAAGTACTTACCACAATGTCCTTGGGTATTGTTGCCAAAGTTTCTCCAGGGAAGGTACACGCTGAAGCCAGTGATCCCAAAGGTAACTATCACATTGAGGAGTGGTATCTCCAAGACCATGTTGATACCAGAGGTAATCACCTTCACGCCATGGTGCTTGTATGGTAGTTTCAGGGCTACTCCATTAATAAGAGCCTTATGAGTAGTGTCAAGGAGAGATGGTTGAATTTGGGACAGAGAAGGATGGGATAGAGGCATGGCCTTTGTAAGTACGGGTGCTGAGGCAGAATTAGTCGGTCATTAGGACCTCTTTAAAAATAAGTGCAAAACATACTATCTTGATATTACAGGTCGATTTCAGTATATTAAAAAAATCTAATACATATTTTGTCTCAAAAAATTATGCTGAGAACTGATGCACAATTTAAGTGTTAAATAGTTCACGTTTTCAGTGCCTCTGGCCATTAAGCCAGCAGTTCAATTCACATAACCATGAATGCTCATGTCGAATTCTGAGCTGGTTTCTACCCCTGAAGTTACCTCCAATTTAGCAGCGCCAATAAGGTTGTGATTCTTCAGTGTTATGGCCGTTGATCTGAAGGACACGATGATGGCTCGTGGGCACGAAACATCCTCTGTGGGATCACAGTAGACATTGTCTATGTAGATCTTGAAGTCGTGTCGTGGATTGATCTCCTCCATCAGCACATAGGTGCAGTTGCCTTGGAAGCTGTAGAAGAGCCCATCGAAGGTGATGTAGTGAGGGTCCCCCCAACCCTCACAGACACCTGGACAGAACATTTTATAAAGACGGGACGATTAGGATTCTCTGTCAAAACAACAACATACTAATTAAATATCAGTGATTTGGAACCATCACATTTTTGGCCCACACGACAAAGGTGCCCTAGAATGCGCCTGGGCAAAATTGCGTAAGAAGAGTAAGATGGAGAATAATAATAAGAGGAACCATCTGTTTTGGTGTCCAGGTTTCAGCACTCACAGTCACAGGCGTAGTATTGACAGCAATGGTACACATCCCACTGCAGCACTGGTTTCTTCCCACTGGCGCATGTGATTGGCTCAGGCGTTGGGCATACATAAGGAATTATCTCAATTGTGTTGTTTTCAATGCATCTGGCCAGTGTGCAGTTGCAGAACCAGAAAGTCTCATTTTGCTGATGTGGGGAAAGAAGGCACATTTCACATTAGAGGATTACATTTTGAAGCCTATGAAAGTACATTTGGACATCACTGACATAACAGTTAACTGTGTAATTATTAAACTTAAAAGAGTGTGGTTGATAATGTGACGTTATAGTGGGAAACGTACCACTTTGTTCCATTCAGGACAAGTGATTGGTGGTGGGGTTGGTGGTCCAGTTGTAGTGTGAAGGATTATTTCTCCTGTTGGTTGGGATAGTGTTGGACCAGTCACAATTGACATTGTTGTGGATGCCGTTGGGGAAGTGGCTTCTGTGGTAGAAGACATAGGTGTTGTTGTGGGAGCTTTAGTGGTTTGGGTATTTATGACAGGAGGTGTTGTTGTTGGTTTTTCAGTTGTACTGGGAGTTGTTGGTGTAGTAGTTGGCCCTGATGTTGTTGTAGTTTGGGGTAGAGGTGTTGTAGTTGGTCCTGATGTTGTTGTTGTTGGTACTGGTGTTGTAGTTGGTCCTGATGTTGTTGTCGTTGGTACTGGTGTTGTAGTGGGCACTGGTGTTGTTGTAGTTGGTATTGGTGTGGTAGTTGGCCCTGATGTTGTTGTAGTTGGTAAAGGAGTCTCTGGTGTTTTTGTAGATGGCACTGGTGTTGCAGTTGGTTCTGGTGTTGTTGTAGATGTAACTGGTGTTGTTGTAGTTGGTACTGGTGTTGTCGTAGTTGGCACTGGTGTGGTCGTAGTGGGTACTGGAGTTGTTGTAGATGGTACTGGTGTAGCAGTTGGCCCTGATGTTGTAGTTGGTACTGGAGTTGTTGTAGATGGTACTGGTGTTGTTGTGGATGGTACTGGTGTTGTTGTAGTTGGTACTGGTGTTGTTGTAGTTGGTACTGGTGTTGTTGTAG
>JACXGI010013703.1:0-20322 GCA_016801175.1 Esox masquinongy | reverse complement strand
AGTCATTAATATCACTGGACCTACAGCTACTGTAGTCATTAATATCAGTGGACCTATTGCTATTTTAAAACACTTTTTGGTTTGAAACATTAATGCTTTTTTTGAAGAAAGCCATGTTATATGAGAGTTTTTTTTTTACTGTTCTAATTGCATTGGTAACCCATTTATAAAAGCAATAAGGTACTTCAGGCGTTTGTGATATATGGCCAATTTGCCATGGATAAGGGGTGTTTCCAGGCACGTTGTTTTGCTTCAAATCATCCAATTAATTTAAAACAAATTATTGATCGCATGTACTGAAAGAAATCTGATTCCCTTCCACAGATTTAAGGATGGGGGATTCTTTAATGGCAGAGTTCGGGGCCGCCGCATCCTTCCTGCGTAAACCAGAAATGGAGCGTCTGGAGGCTCAGACCCGACCCTTTGACATAAAGAAAGAGTGCTTTGTCCCTGACCCTGAGTTGGAATTCGTCAAGGCCACAATCACCAGCAGAGACGGAGACAAAGTCACCGCTCTCACTGAGTTCGGAAAGGTAAACCAGTAGCCTATATGGGACAAATGTTTATAAGATATTTCAATTCACCCTGTAGGATGAAATGTTTTTAACATGATCCCTCTATCAATTAGGGACATAGCACACAAGCGATTAAGAGAAAAACCCTTGAGATTTATAACATTCACTTAAATTGTATTGCGATTATTCTAATGTATTCTGTGATTCACCTCGACTAATCACATTTTTTTAAATTCTCAAATTTGATCCTAAATAAAAATGTTTCCAATCAAAAAGTAGCGTATTAAGTTACAGACAAACTAGCCTATGATTGGAAGGGGTGGAGCCAAATAATTGTCTATGTCAAAATGTTTTAAATATAAAATTAAAGTATAAACAGCAAATAAACCACTGTAACTTGCACCTATTAATACTCACAATGTTAAAGAAGACCTACATCCTATTATTATAAACCGCAGCAGGAAGAAAGAACTACGTCTTTAGATGAGGAGAATAATGTGCTCTAAAACCTGTCCAAGAATGTTAATCGTTGTTATCAGCTTTTTACTAGCTAAACTATTTATCAAACCAAGAAATAGCAAAATGCTAGCTCGTTTCTGCGATGTGTAGTGAACATTTTCTGCCACAAAAACTAAAGACATAGCTGCAGTAATAGGCCTATTGGTCGAAACTTTAAAAGTATTCTGTAGAGGGGTTTGGCGCGATTTAATGTATGTAGCTGTTATCAGTGTTTTTCGGCACTGAGAATACTTCGATGGTTTACTGTGTGGACATTTCTTTGTCTCTTTTTATTCAGACTGTTACGGTGAAAGAGGCCGACATCCACCCCCAGAACCCGCCGAAGTTTGATAAAATTGAGGACATGGCGATGTTCACCTTCCTGCACGAGCCCGCTGTGCTGTTTAACCTCAAAGAACGTTACGCAGCCTGGATGATCTACGTAAGTACAGATCTGCTGCTAATGAGTCCGCTAACTCAAATAGTGTAATGAACACAAATAAACTAATTTATGCGCATCTTGTCTTCCACAGACGTACTCAGGGCTGTTCTGTGTCACGGTCAACCCCTACAAGTGGTTGCCAGTGTACGATCAGTCTGTTGTTAACGCTTACAGAGGCAAGAAGAGGACTGAAGCTCCCCCGCACATCTTCTCGATCTCAGACAATGCCTATCAGTACATGTTGGCAGGTAAAAAGTAATGTCTTTCCCAGACACTTCGGCCCAAGTGTGCTGATTTCCAGGTGGAGCAATGCATCAAACTTGGCTAACCCCCACCAAAAAATCCACTTGAACTTAATCTACCAACCAATCAACTATCGCACCCACAGAAGTTCCTGTTCCTTCTCAGTCGCGTGATTCGCTAAAATGCATTTTATGGCAAATACTTCTATAAAGGCCAGATCATCTTATGGTCATTCTTACTAAGGCCAATTTTGAATCTTTGTTGATAATCCCGATGTTTTATGCCAAGAACACAGCCTTTACCTCCTTTGTAGATTGACATATGAAATTAAGTTTAGAATATGACAATTTTATTGGTCCTTTTTTCAATAGATCGGGAAAATCAGTCTGTCCTTATTACGTAAGTATATCAACAAAAGTTGTGTATCTATAAGCAGGTATTAATAATTTAGAGACATTCTGAGAGTTGTACATATGTCGTCTTAGTGGAGAATCCGGTGCTGGAAAGACTGTGAACACCAAACGAGTTATTCAGTACTTCGCCAGCATTGCTGCTGTTGGCGGAAAGAAAACTGCAGCTGAAGAAAAGAAGGTAACATTTAGGCTACGTTACTTACGTTCTAACCCAAATAAAATATCCAACGTAACTAGTCAGCAAAATAAATGTTGTTCATACAGATGCTATTATCTATGTTAACCCTATGCATTCCTAGGGGACCCTGGAGGATCAAATCATCCAGGCCAATCCTGCCCTGGAGGCTTTTGGTAATGCCAAGACCATCAGGAATGACAACTCCTCCAGATTTGTGAGTTTACTTTTTTTGCAGCTCGATGACAACTGACTGACTGACTCAAGAACCCTAATGAATTCACTGTTGGACGCTGTAATACGACCAGCAACGAAGGATTCATACACGCCCTTCAAAGCATCGGCTCAACAGACAGCCATCTGTCAGTCACATGCGCATGGAAAACAATGTGTAATGTTTTAGAATGCAGCATGTAGACACATTCTGTGTAAAATAAAACTAGCACATCTGAGTATGAACCAACCCAAATATAATTTAAACCGTTATGAAAGTAAAGCCTTTTTTGTCCCACATATAACAAACTCCCGGGGCACTGTTTACATTGTTCAAAATGCTTTTTGTACTTCATTATTAATTTTTTGATAGTTTTGCCTGGAGTGTCAAATAGGTGGGATTTTCAGTTTTAGGATTGTTCTAAATTTTTTTGTGTAAGGCAAGCTCATTCAAGTTAATCGTATTACAAATAAAAAAAAATGTTACATCAATGACTGTCTTGACAATATCTTACAGGGTAAATTCATCCGAATTCATTTTGGAGTCAGTGGGAAGCTTTCATCTGCCGACATCGAGACGTGTAAGTAAAATACTCAGATTCCTCAGACTTGAACAGGTCTCATTGCCAGGAAACACATTAACAGCAAAAACCCTTTTCCACACTGATCAGATCTTCTGGAGAAGTCACGAGTCACTTTCCAGCTCAAGGCTGAGAGAGACTACCACATCTTCTACCAGATCCTGTCCCAACAGAAACCAGAGCTGCTTGGTGAGTATGGAAAACAAAGCGGGATTCATTCTAAATTGGAACTGAATACATGTAATAACCTGTGACACTGACAGGCCGGTAAGGAACTGCTGTTCATGTCTTTTCAGAGATGCTGTTGATCACTAATAACCCATATGACTACGCCTTCATCTCCCAAGGAGAAACAACCGTAGCTTCTATCAACGATGGGGAAGAGCTAATGGCCACTGATGTAAGATTCACAGCCAACAACACAATGTTCCTCAGTTAAAAGAAAAAGTGTTAGGAGTGCTTCAGGTATTTCACACACAACTGGCAGGTGCTCTTGGAAGAGAATAGTATTTGAACAACCAAAGGATTATTCCCACAATTTAAAAAATTCATTCTTTATGGATTGTTTCCCTTACATTTGAGGTATTAATCATTAGAATTGTCAGAAATTACTAATTACATGGTTAAGAAGCACCGGACGAATGAATTAAGATTGAGATATAGCCAATATCGGCCCTAATAACTACTAGCTATTTTTAGAGTCATCTCCTGAATATCACTACAATAACTTCCTTTTTGAGAATAATATCCAATTGGGTCAAATGTAAAACAGCTGCGTTTCATTCTGTACCAGGAAGCCTTCGATGTGCTAGGCTTCACCCAAGAGGAGAAGAACGGCATTTACAAGCTGACTGGGGCCATCATGCACTACGGCAACATGAAGTTCAAGAACAAACAGAGGGAGGAGCAAGCAGAGGCAGATGGCACAGAGGGTGGGCGAACCTCACTTCAATATACAGTAATAAGACAAACCGATCAAAAAAATGATTTAAAAAAATCAGTTAGTGCCTGTTCCCTTGGCGGGTGGCACCAAGGGCGGGTCGCGGTAATGCAAGAACCGTCACTTCAATGCAGTAAATCCATCTGTAGATTGTAAATGAGGGCTCGTTGCGATAATGAATCTGTGACATTTCAGATGTTGACAAAGCCTCGTACCTGATGTGCCTGAACTCCGCTGACCTGGTCAAGGGGCTGTGTCACCCCAGGGTAAAAGTAGGAAATGAGTGGGTCACCAAAGGTCAGAATGTCCAGCAGGTGAGTTTAAAAGAAGTTTCCACAAGTGAATAACTTTCAGGATAGAAGTCACGTTATTTATTATCAATGGTCAGGATTTTCGTGCCTGTGATTCTCCTTTGAGCATGCTTTATAGTTTGGTTGAGGCCTAATCTGAGTCTGTTGATGAGCCTGTTTCTTTTAAAAACAAATGTGTAGGTGAACTACGCTATAGGTGCTCTGGCCAAAGCTGTGTATGAGAAGATGTTCCTCTGGATGGTGATGAGAATCAATCAGTCTCTGGACACTAAGAATGCTCGCCAGTACTTTATCGGTGTGCTGGACATCGCTGGCTTTGAGATCTTTGATGTGAGTGTTTGATACGTTTTCTCAGTGTCAAGTTGGGACCATGGGACAATGTTCTGTCTGAAATGTTTATTAAGAAAGGAAGTTACTTTAATCGCAAAATTACCTTCTCGTGAGATGTACATAGATTTTTTTCAATTCAATGAAGAACATGCATCTGCACGAATCACTTTGAACTGGGTTCTGTAACAAGGGTGGGCAAAAACCCAGAAACATTTTTGAATCCTGGACAGCCTACCGTGTGTTGGGGTTGCAGAGGAGGTCGGCTGCTTTGTCTCGTCGCGCTCTTGCGGTTCTTTGGGGGAGGTCGGGCTATTGAGAGCCCAAGCCCGTTTTTTGGCTGGGGAATGCGTTCAAAAGAATGCTAAAATGTTACAACATTGCCTAAACATATTTGGCTAACAGGAAAAACTATTCTTCCAGTTCAACACCTTTGAGCAGCTGTGCATCAACTTCACTAATGAGAAGCTGCAGCAGTTCTTCAACCACCACATGTTTGTGCTGGAGCAGGAAGAGTATAAGAAGGAAGGCATCGTCTGGGAGTTCATTGACTTCGGCATGGACTTGGCTGCCTGCATTGAGCTCATTGAGAAGGTCTGTTTCTTCGACATTGCAGTTGTTTCTACAGTATTGTTTTGTATTTTGATCATTTCTAATCCTCCCCTTTTAGCCCATGGGCATAATGTCCATCCTAGAAGAGGAGTGCATGTTCCCCAAGGCCAGCGATGCCACATTTAAAGCCAAGCTCTATGACAACCATCTGGGAAAAACCCCCAACTTCCAAAAGCCCAGGATCATCAAGGGCAAACCAGAGGCCCATTTCTCCCTGATCCACTATGCCGGAATTGTTGATTACAACATTTGCAACTGGCTGGTGAAGAACAAAGACCCGCTGAACGAGACCGTGGTCGGGCTGTTCCAGAAGTCGACGCTCAAGTTGCTGTCCACGCTCTTTATAGGCTATGCCGGGGCAGACATGGGTAATAACAGGAGCCGCTTTAGCTTTCAGAACTCTGAATGAGATTATCCTTTACACAACATACATTACACTGGCTTATTTTAAAATTAAATGCCAAAAAAGCAATTTTGCATAAAACAATTCATATTCATAATGTTCAACACTGATTTATTTCCCAGATACAGTACTAGAGCTAAGTAAGCCTTCTGCATTTTATCATGCTTGTGCTGTCTAGTGATACAAGAACCATTGATGATTGGTGGATTTTGACTGGTCAAGGCTGAAGCAAACTAAGTGCAACTGAAACACACAATTAGAGTATTCTACATTATTCATTTTGAATTAACCCTGATTAAAGAAGAGCAGACTTGTAAGATCTTTGTGAAATTTAAAAAGTAGCAAATTATTTTTTGCTGTGTTTCAATTTGTACAGATTGCCTTCCACCTATGATGAAACACTTCCAGCATGACAATGTCGCCATCTATAGGGCATGAGTGGTTACTGAACGGTTGTCTCAGGGATCTAAACCCAATTGAACAGTTAAGGGAGATTTCGGAGCGACTCTAGAGACTGTTTTCCACCAAAGTCCACAAAATGTAAATATTTACTGTTGAAGGAATTTGTCACATCTCTCTGAGACATTCCAGGGTTCCAGAAAGTGTACAATCTACAGTATCATAATGTGCAGTGAAGCTGGTCTGGCAGAACATCTATGTCAGTGTTTCAGTTATTTTACCCATAGTAGTTTCTGCTGATAAAGGGTGCAAAACACTACTATAACAAAACAAGTATTAATAATAGTATATTTGGATTGTTATTTCGTTCTCATATAGCTGGTGAGGAGAAAGCGGCTGGAGGAAAAAAGAAGAAAGGCTCTTCCTTTCAGACTGTGTCTGCATTGCACAGGGTAAATTTATGTCCATGTTTGCTGTGGAACAGCTTGGGATTTTTGGCCACTGAACGACTGATTGGGAAGTATTCTTTCACGCACACAGGAGAACCTGAACAAACTCATGACCAACCTGAGGTCCACTCATCCCCACTTTGTGCGCTGCATCATCCCCAACGAGACCAAGACTCCTGGGGCCATGGAGAACCCCCTGGTCATGCACCAGCTGCGCTGTAACGGGGTGCTGGAAGGCATCCGGATCTGCAGGAAGGGCTTCCCCAACCGGATCCTGTATGGGGACTTCAAACAAAGGTCGATATAAGAATCACACAAATAAGATTCCGCTCCCAAACGGAAGTCAACCAGATGTCAAGCCAAGTGTTTTAATAATGTGCGCAGTTAGGTTTTTCTTCTTTTCTCCATTTCAGGTACCGCATCCTCAACCCAAGTGCCATGCCAGACGGACAATTCATGGACAATAAAAAGGCAGCTGAGAAGCTCCTAGGATCTCTGGACATTGACCACACCCAGTACAGATTTGGGCACACCAAAGTATGACCTTTAAATAGATCAAAGACCAAAAAATTGTTTTAGGATAATAATCAATAACATAACAAGTGTGTTTTGTGTTTACTAGGTGTTCTTCAAGGCCGGCCTCCTGGGAACCCTAGAAGAGATGAGAGACGACCGACTCGCTCTCATCATCACCAACTTTCAGGCCCGATCACGTGGTCTACTCGCCAGGATTGAGTTCCAGAAAATTGTTGAGCGCAGGTGTCTGCTTTTTTCTCTATTGCAAGAAAATGTGTTAGAGGTTGCAAAGGCTCAAAGAGGTCGCATGGGGCTTTAGTAAGACTAACCGTGTTGTCGTTTACAGGGACGCCTTGCTGGTAATTCAATGGAACGTGCGTGCCTTCATGGGCGTTAAGAACTGGCCTTGGATGAAACTGTACTTCAAAATCAAACCTCTGCTCAAGTCAGCTGAGACTGAGAAGGAGATGGCCAGCATGAAGGAAGAATTCCTGAAGCTCAAAGAGGCTTACGCTAAATCTGAGGCCCGTAGGAAGGAGCTGGAAGAAAAAATGGTATCCATTCTTCAGGAGAAGAATGACCTACAGATTCAAGTTCAAACTGTGAGTTGAAGTAATGGCAAAAGGGTCATCTAACATAGAATAATCAGCAACAACAAAAATATTGAAAACATTATGTGAAACTTGAAAGTGAGCAACCTGAGATCCAAACATTTACAGTTCTGGTCCTAGAAAAATCTCATGTTAGTAATTGCATTTTAATTATTCATTTGTTTTGATGTTTACCTACCTACTTTTACTTATACATCTAACAAAAAACTAATGGATCCTCTTACAGGAACAAGACAATCTTTGTGATGCTGAAGAAAGATGTGAGGGTCTGATCAAGAGCAAGATCCAGCTTGAGGCCAAAGCCAAAGAGCTGACTGAGAGACTGGAGGATGAGGAGGAGATGAATGCAGAGCTGACTGCTAAGAAGAGGAAGCTGGAGGACGAGTGCTCTGAACTCAAGAAGGACATCGACGACCTGGAGCTCACCCTGGCCAAAGTGGAGAAGGAGAAACATGCCACAGAGAACAAGGTGAACTTAACATCTTCAGTCATGTGTTATAAAAACTCATATTCCGTTGGTTTGGTTTGTAATGACACTGCTGTATCCTCAGGTTAAAAACCTGACCGAAGAGATGGCAGCTCTGGACGAAATCATTGCCAAGCTGACCAAGGAGAAGAAGGCTCTGCAGGAGGCACATCAGCAGACCCTGGATGACCTGCAGAGTGAAGAAGACAAGGTCAACACTCTGACCAAGGCCAAAGCCAAACTGGAACAGCAAGTTGATGATGTGAGTATCAAGAAACAAATGTATAATATTTAGCATTTTTCTCATGGCCTACGGTGGTTTAGCGGTGGGTTCGAATCTGACCGTCTCTTTCAGCAAAACAAGTTTGAATTGATTGTGATCCGCTGTGGTTATTAGTGGAATTGCAAATAGCCATCCAAAACAACAAAAAACTGTTTACATTTTAAATATTTTTTCAGGCATTTTAAGAAAGTTCAACTTAAAATAATCAAATCTTAAAATATTTATTTTATTCAGCTCGAAGGGTCTCTGGAGCAAGAAAAAAAGATAAGGATGGACCTGGAGAGAGCCAAGAGGAAGCTGGAGGGAGACTTGAAGTTGACCCAAGAGAGCCTGATGGACCTGGAGAATGACAAGCAGCAGCTGGAGGAGAGAATGAAGAAGTGAGATTGCAGATTTAAATAGAAGATTGCAGATGATTAAAAAAGATTGCAGCTGCTTAAAGTATTAAATACAAAACACTAGAAATGCAAGTTATTCTCAACAGGAAGGACTTCGAGATTAGTCAACTTAACAGCAAGATTGAGGATGAGCAGGTCATGGGTGCCCAACTGCAGAAGAAACTGAAGGAACTGCAGGTAATTAAAAAAGAAAACATTGGTGAGCCTGTTTCAATTCCTCAAGCAACATCTTCGCTAGTTACATTCTAGATGAATTCCTACCATTGCAGGCTCGCATTGAGGAGCTGGAGGAAGAGCTGGAGGCTGAGAGAGCTGCTCGTGCCAAGGTGGAGAAACAGAGGGCAGACTTGGCCAGAGAGCTGGAGGAGATCAGCGAGAGGCTGGAGGAGGCCGGCGGAGCCACGGCCGCCCAGATTGAGATGAACAAGAAGAGAGAGGCGGAGTTCCAGAAGATGCGACGAGACCTCGAAGAGGCCACACTGCAGCATGAGGCCACGGCCGCCACTCTGAGGAAGAAAAACGCTGACAGTGTGGCTGACCTGGGAGAGCAGATTGACAACCTCCAGAGAGTCAAGCAGAAGCTGGAGAAGGAGAAGAGTGAGCTCAGGCTGGAGCTGGATGACGTGGTCTCCAACATGGAGCAGATTGTCAAGGCAAAGGTCAGTGGAGTTAATCGCCACCTCATTATGAGGCTATGCTGAGACAGGCTTAATATGGAGAATGGCACAGCGCATGCTGTTAGATTTGTTGATTTGATACACATTGGCTGTGGTAACTAAAACACCTGTTTTCAGACCAACTTGGAAAAGATGTGCCGCACTCTAGAGGACCAGATGAGTGAATACAGGAGCAAAGCTGAGGAAGGACAGCGATCCATCAATGACTTCACAATGCAGAGAGCCAAGCTTCAAACTGAGAATGGTACGACAACTCAGCATTGGCATTCACACCAATAGCCGCAGTGAATCACCCACAGCCACATGAGGGTCATATTAAATGATACCAATTATGTAAAAACAGGTGAACTTTCCAGACAGCTGGAGGAGAAGGACTCCCTGGTCTCCCAGCTAACCAGAGGTAAGCAGTCCAACGTTCAGCAGATTGAAGACCTCAAGAGACAACTGGAGGAGGAAATCAAGGTATTTACACTACGAATGCAATTTCCCTACTTTTAAAGTCCTGGATGATTGTGGATTATAAATAGTATATACATACACTTCTCTGTTATTTAAATTATTATTATTATTTTTTTTACCAGGCAAAGAACGCCCTTGCCCATGCAGTGCAGTCTGCTCGCCATGACTCCGATCTTCTGAGGGAGCAGTATGAGGAGGAGCAGGAGGCCAAGGCGGAGCTGCAGAGGAGCATGTCCAAGGCCAACGCTGAGGTGGCCCAGTGGAGAACCAAGTATGAAACTGATGCTATCCAGAGGACCGAGGAGCTTGAAGAGGCAAAGTGAGGATGTTTTCTAACTCCTATTTCTTAGTCTCGTACTTATAAGCCTATTTAACCTGTGGCTGAGTGAGTGATACAGAACGGCGCGTAGTAAGTCATTAACGGTCATTGGTATGACGTAAAAAGAATCCACGTTTTGGTCAAACTAGGAAGAAGCTAGCTCAGCGTCTGCAGGATGCAGAGGAAGCTGTGGAAGCTGTAAATGCTAAATGCTCCTCCCTGGAAAAGACTAAACACAGACTCCAGAATGAGATTGAAGATCTGATGGTGGATGTAGAGCGATCCAATGCAGCTGCTGCCGTTCTGGACAAGAAACAAAGGAATTTCGACAAGGTGAAAAGAAAAATGGGAAAAACAAATCCTTCTTGCCTTCATTATAGTACTGTCTGTGATGCCCTGTGTAGTCAAACCCCCTTAATAAAACCTGCATGACATGACTTCCAGGTGCTGGCTGAGTGGAAGCAGAAGTTTGAGGAGTCTCAGACTGAGCTGGAAAGCTCCCAGAAAGAGGCCAGATCTCTCAGCACTGAGCTCTTTAAACTCAAGAACTCTTATGAAGAATCTCTGGATCATCTGGAAACCTTGAAGAGGGAGAACAAGATTCTCCAAGGTCTATATTCGCCCAACATACTGTTAACATTATTTTTATTGGTATTATGATTGATCTTTTAGACAGATTAGTTATCATAAAGTGATTCTGTTTTTTTTACCACAGAGGAAATTTCTGAACTTACTGAGCAACTTGGTGAAGGAGGAAAGAGTATCCATGAACTGGAGAAAGCCCGTAAACAGCTGGAGCAGGAGAAGGCTGAGATACAGACTGCTCTAGAAGAAGCTGAGGTGAGACAGGAGAATATTTAATGTTAGGAACGGACACTATTGTCACCAAAGGCTTCTTAAACATAATTAACATTCCTACCTTTTCTAAAAGCAACTGTACCATGCCAATGTTCTCATAGGCCTCCCTGGAGCATGAGGAAGGCAAGATCCTCAGAGCACAGCTGGAGTTCAGTCAGGTCAAAGCTGACATTGAGCGGAAGCTGGTGGAGAAAGACGAGGAGATGGAGACAAATAAGAGGAACCACCAGAGAGTGGTGGACACACTACAAAGCTCTCTGGAGTCGGAAGCTCGAAGCAGGAATGAGGCTCTGCGGCTGAAGAAGAAGATGGAGGGAGATCTGAACGAGATGGAGATCCAGCTGAGCCAGGCCAACAGGCAGGCAGCAGAGGCCCAGAAGCATCTTAAGGGTCTCCATGCCCATCTGAAGGTAAAAACAATTTGGTACCTTCATAAAATCACAGCAGGTCTGAACTCAGAGGTTCACCCAGGTTTTTTTTCACTAATTAAGTAAAACAAAACATGCTCATTTGGGGGTGTGGTTCAGTCTACATTATGGCTGTGTCATATGTTTGCTGTTGGGGCCACCTTTTAGTGACAAATTGCTTTTTTTAAAATGTGATGCTGCATGACAAAGTGAACATAATTGTTCAACAGTCCCTGGCTGTGTGCGAGACACCTTCTCCTTTCTATAGCAATAGCTGCTGACGTCGATGCTAACATCCACGTACAAAGATCAGGATGTTGGCGGCCTCGGTTGGGTCTTTCAGTCTCAGCCGTTGCCTCTGACAAATACGCTGCAGCATGGGGTTGGGTCCGGCCCAGCTGTCCCATATGAACGCTACATAAGCCAGCGTTTAGGTCCAGCTCCTCTTTGAAATAACACCTTAAGAATACGACTAAGTAAACCAACGCAAAAATACTTCCTCGGCAGGATTCTCAACTGCAGCTGGATGAGGCACGTCGAGCCAACGATGACCTGAAAGAAAACATTGCCCTGGTGGAGAGACGCAACGCCCTGATGCAGGCCGAACTGGACGAGCTTAGATCCCTGGTGGAGCAGACTGAGAGAGGCCGCAAACTGGCCGAGCAGGAGCTCCTGGACATCAGTGAGAGAGTTCAGCTGCTGCACTCACAGGTAAGATGTCCACCGACGGCGGTGGGTTTTGGTTTTCTGAAATATACACACCTGGAACAAGGCTACGACACCAGAAAAGTAATTCCTCTGCACGTGTGCGTAGAACAATAGCCTGCTGAGCCAGAAGAAGAAGCTGGAGGGCGACACATCCCAGCTTCAGAATGAAGTAGACGAGGCAGTGCAGGAGTGCAGGAACGCCGAAGAAAAGGCCAAGAAGGCCATAACCGACGCTGCCATGATGGCAGAGGAGCTGAAGAAGGAGCAGGACACCAGTGCCCACCTGGAGCGCATGAAGAAGAACATGGAGCAGACCATCAAAGACCTGCAGCACCGTCTGGATGAGGCTGAACAAATCGCCATGAAGGGTGGCAAGAAGCAGATCCAGAAGCTGGAAGCCAGAGTAAGTATCTGAGACAAACTTATTTTCAAATATTTCTTCTTAGGTCAAATACTAATTATACCTTTACGGAATTATATGTACAAATGACATGTATTGATCTTGGCTTTCTAGGTTAAGGAGCTGGAGAATGAATTGGAAGTGGAGCAAAGAAAGAGCAGTGATGCTGTGAAAGGAGTCCGTAAATATGAGAGACGCATCAAGGAGCTCACCTACCAGGTACATCATTAGATGGCATCTGGCAGAGCACTTGGCTGCATCTGCTAAAACCTTTCAAACGCGTAAATGACCTTCGTCTATCCTTCATCTTTTATTATGTCCCTGAAGACTGAGGAGGACCGCAAGAATTTGTCACGTCTTCAGGACCTGGTGGACAAGCTGCAGCTGAAGGTCAAATCCTACAAGAGAACTGCAGAGGAGGCTGTGAGTAGAAGACACATTATGTACTGCATAGATTGAGCAGATATTTATTTTTATTGTACTGTTGACATGTGTTATGACGGCATGCCGGGTTACATTGTGATGTGTATAGATTCTTATATTGGTTGACATAAACATTGTTCAATGTTGTTTTTTTAAACAGGAGGAACAGGCCAATTCTAATTTGAGCAAGTTCCGCAAGATTCAACATGACCTGGACGAAGCAGAGGAGAGGGCCGACATCGCTGAGTCCCAAGTTAACAAGCTGAGAGCAAAAAGTCGTGATGTTGGCTCCAAGGTTCGCCAAATCCAACACACATTACTTTCAACATTTCAGTGTTTTCAGTAAAGACTGATGGTCTTCCAAAACCATTCAGATAGTCATTATATTATCTTCTCTCTCACAGAAGGGAATGGTTGAGGAGTGAACCAAAAAGCGGAAATGTCAGCAGCCAGGTAAATATGTTCAATAGGCCTAATTACAAAGAACATTTGAGGTATCCTATTTTTATATTTTACAGAAGAAAACACACAACATAATATTTATACTGTCATAAACTAAAATAAACTAGTTTTTATAATGGGAATAATGGGATCCCCAAAAATAAAATCCATACAAATTAGTAGAGCACATACAGTGACCTCCATTACTGGCACCCTTTGTAAAGATGAGAACAAAAGTGTATGAAAAAAGCTAATTGTTATTTATCAGCTTGATCATGCACTTCAAATATGAGAGAAATCTAACCTTGAATTTGGGTAATTTGGGTTGTTTGGGAATTTGGGTTGTTCAAAGAATAACCACATTTTTTATCAAGAAATCAGTTTCTGTCTTCTCAAAGTAATTCCATGGGATGCTGACAGGATCCTATTAACTCTCATTGTCCACTCTGATTTCCTGTCTCCATTACCCTAGACATCACCTGAATTTTTCCTTACACTGACAGGAAAGACACTGCCTGTTATTGCAATGCTAATCACTTGTAGTTTAAAACTGTTCGGTAATCACTCTGTCAATCAATCAATCAAATTTTATACATAAAGCCCTTTTTACATCAGCAGTTGTCACAAAGTGCTTGTACAAAACACCCAGCCTGAAATCCCAAGGAGCAAGCAACAACAATGTTGAAGCACAGTGACTATGAAAAACTCCCTAAGAGGGGCCGACATTTAGGAAGAAACCTAGAGAGGAACCAGGCTCATTGGGGTGACCGGTCCTTTTCTGGCTGTGCCGGGCGAACATTTTAAGAGTACAAGTTGTAATAATTAGTAAATACATTTGGGTTAACTAACTTATCTACTCTATTTTTGTTTTAAAGTAATGTTAAAATGTACCCATAATTTGTCTTTGTGTTCTCTTTTAGAGGGGACATAATGAAGAGTGAAGCTCTCAGATGGACCTTTCTGAAAATCTCATGATTGATATGCTTTAGATCAGTGTTTCCCAATCCTGGTCCTCGGGACCCAAAGGGGTGCACATTTTTGTTTTTGCCCTAGCACTCACACACCTGATTCAAATTAAAGACTTGATAACAGGTTGATTACGTCAATCAAGTGTGTAAGTGGTAGGGAAACATTTGAAACAGGTGTGTGAGTGCTAGGGCAAAAACAAAAACGTGCACCCTTTTGGGTCCCCAGGACCAGGATTGGGAAACACTGCTTTAGATGATGGGTCATTCAATGCAAAGTGCTGACTTGATGCAGAACGTATGCACCATTACATTTCTATTTCTGTCTCTCATTTCAAAATGTCAAACTATCACTTATATTTTTTCAACAAAAGAAGAACATTGAATATCTACAACAATATGTGAACGCATGGACTGACAAGCCAGAAATGTCCTATTTACCTTGTGTTAAGGTTGCATTCAATTACCACTCCCTGTTGAACACAACAAGCTTTTATTCTCCCAGTAACAAAAAGATTCATTATTTACTTTAATAAATGTTTCCGCCTTTAGTTAGTAAATCCTGTTTTTTTTATTCATCATCTTGAGATGGAAGAATTTTTTTTTTTAAGTTGGAACATGTTCCGTTTATGACATAGGCTAATACGACAATTAGATGAGTTAAGTTAAACTTCTTAAAAAATTCACTGGATTGCTGGAATGAACTTGTCCTCTAAACTTTGTGTAGCAGTGCAGAATAAACCATCATGTTAATTCAAATAGCAAATATTTGTGTTGCGTGTTTCCTGTATAAAAAGGGTGTAGATGCCTCCGCGAGACGCTTCCGCTGCGACAAAGGGAACGCTTGTGGGCGTGTTGGGCCAAAATGTGACTTTCGCGTTCAAGTCACCACAGCAAATTTTATATAAATTGTGTAGAAGCGTGTTCATTTGAGAGCATGTGCGGTTCAGTTTGATGCTTTTAACCTAACTCACTCATCTGAAGCGAGCTCCCGTCTGTAAATGGTTGATTCGTTATGTTCAATTCGATTTCAATGGAACACAGTTGCAAAACGGTGCGTGTTTCACAGAAACATGTTTAGAATTGAAGTCAACGTATTTCAACGTATCCTGTTCAGAGGAAAGGAGATCTGGTTATTTCACTTTTTTAAGTATAATCCATTATTGTTTCATGACATTATTCCGAGGTGAATAATGACCTAATCTGTTTTGATGCAATTCAGAAAACGTGTATGTACAAGTTAATTTACTATTAACTATCGTTAGAAAAATGTTTCCCTGCATATATATTGTAACCACCACTGTGCCGTCGATGTTATTATCGCCCAGGCAATGATTTAGTGGTTAGGCATTTGTCTTTAAAATCAATCCTGGCGGATTCACGGCTCGGGTCATAGTGTATATATTTTTTGTGTAGTGCACGTTCATGTATATAATGAAAGCGTGGCGTAATACAATTATTCTCTTGAATATATTTTGCCATTCATGGTATGACAGTGTGTATATAGTTGTGCCATGGCTATAAAGTACCGAGTGGATGAACATAAAACATAACAGCAACCCCCTGTGATTGGTTATAGGCTAGGGTAATAATGACGTCGTCGACCAAGTTAACTGCTTCCCTATGGACTTTTGTTTCAATAAGAACAAACAACAGTATTAGTATTGCAAACAAAATAATTAATATTGAAAGCAAAATATCAACTAAAAAGTATCGAGATCAAAAATATATATTGCAAATAAAATCTTTTGAAATGCGAAAACAAATTAATTAAAAATGCAAATAATTTTTTTAGAGGAAATATTTTTTCTTGATAACGCGATTGCGTTAAAACGATTGTCTTTGGCTGCAGTTTTTTTCCATCTTTGGTTACTTGACCCAGGATTTTGCTCTCGATTTCTTTTTTGCGGTTGCGAGTTTTTGAAACAAATTTCACGGTGTGCGGGTTTAAGAGAGTAAATGCATCTCCATTGGTCAATCAGACTGGGCAACATCAACAGCTCCACTTCGTTTACACTGTAGGCTTGTTACATTAATAAGTAGACATGCCATTGTGTATTGAACTTAATTTGGGTTTCTGCGAGTAAAAATATACACCCAATCGTGCTTTCTGATACAAATTGCAACTCGTTTATTTGTTACTCTATGCATACTATGAAGTTGCTTTATCAAATCCCATATATAAGACGTGTCGATTGTATTCACTGAATAATCATCTCGTGCACCTATTTTAGATATCTAAAAGGCTAAGATTAAGCTTGCTAGAAAGCTGACACATACAAATGACAGCGTGTTATAATTTAGCTAATTAGCTGTGGAACAGAACTAACCAAAAATCATAATGTAAACATAGCTATGCAGTATGGCCAGTATGCGTTATTTTAAGTTACACAATTTTAAGAGGCACAGCAGACAACATTTGCCAAGTAAATCTGTGGTAAAACAGCTTACAAGACATGAGCATACATTGAGTCTTGAAATAACAGTGCATTATTAGTTGATTGATTTGTCGTGTCATGGCAACCAATCTGCACAACTAACTATTACACTATCCTCAAATGTTACACTCAAAATCATTATTAATGTTACATTCACACACACAAGGTTATTCCTACAGTATATCTGGAGATATATGATTGAGACTTTCCTACAGGTAACACAGTTCTTGTGTTCAAGAAAAAAGCTACAGTGTTCAAATTGGCTTCCTCAATAATAGTTTCCAACACTTATGTATTTAACCAGGAAAAGATCATTGAGATTAAAAATCTGTTTTTAAGGAGCATCCTTGCCAAAATAGGCATCAGCAAGTTTAAGCGTTAAGAATAACAAATAGACAACATAAAACAAATATAAGCAGTCAAAATTAAAAAAAAAACATTACATTGTTTTTTAATTAACCTTAAGAGCAGAAAAAAATCTGTATAGTAATTACATTTGCAGCAAACCTTATTGAACTTGTTACTAGGGGATTGTAACAAAAGGGACTGTCCATTCGACACAGTTCAGTGATAATAGATCATTCTGCCCAGCCCTTCCTCATCAATACAGTTAGAAATATACTATACATAATAATATTGGAAACAAAGTTCCTCCTGCTGCTGAGTTTTTCCACAGCCATGGAGCCAAAGCCACATGTGATAAAAGAACACAAATTATTTTTGATCATTTTTAAATCTGTTCCTGTCATAACACAGGAACAGATGTCCATTTGCTGTCCATCAAAACTAGTCTACACTTTGACAGGGTGATGAATCAGGACACAACTCATAATCCTAAACCAAAGTATGCATTCATACAATCCGTCTCTGAAGGTAGTAATACAGACCCTTTGAAAAAGGGGGCTCAGGGCAACATATTTGTTTTTGCCATTTTGTTGCAAATCTAGCCCTCGCTTCTTCACATATGAGAGCATCTTCACCTGGCTGATGGAGGGCAGCTTGCCCAGCAGCATCTCAAATACAGGAAGGTATCTGATGGAGAATTTGCTGGGGTTGCCTGCACATAGCAATGGCGTTATTTAGCTGTCCCACTCAGGGTCTGATAGTTTTCTGAGAGTTTGAATACAAATTGATGCACAATGTCTGGTATGGAGCAAATAATAAAATAAAGAAGTGGTGTTTTTCCCCTCCCAAAATAACTTTCAGTCCATACTGTAGATCACCAACCCCCTTAAAGAAACTTGTGGGAAGGATATGAATAAATATAAATGTAATAGATGTTAACTCTACCATGCTGCTTGTATATCACTTTTGACTTTAACTACTGGGCTAGACACAGGTGGTTGAGAGAGCACATATCCAATTTGGCCATTTCTTCTCCAAGGTGTGTTCCTGCAAGCTCCTAATATATAAAAATATTGTGTTTAAGCAGTGACAGGAGGGACTTCCTATTATATTGCAAAATTAATGCAAGGAAGTGTACAAGTACAGTTTGTTTTGGAAAAAGGGTGAAGAATTGGGACAAAACAAACACATTAATATTACTTAATATTATGCTGCCTATGATAAACTAGACACAATCCACAATGATTCTGGCACCTCCACTTCCTACCTATCCAAGTAATCGTAGGCTTAACTAATAGGGAATATCTAGGCCACTTGTATCATCTGTTATAGATAAACTCAGTGAGGATGAGATACATGTGGTATGTGAACATTACTTCCACTGCTGTCTGTCACCACTCTCCTCCACTCCAGCTACCTGTTTAGGTCATCTGGACCTCCTAAAAAGACAGACGATAGAACCCTAAATAGCTAGTTATTTAACTGTTCCAACTGTTACAAGGCACAAAACAATTTACCATAGCTTTTTCTTGGTGTCCTCCTTGTTATAAAGGTAGCTCGCTCAGCTAGCCAGTGCCATTGGGCTGGTTGGATAGCTACTAACTATTGAACCTTTTCTTATCCGAAATGAAACAATGCTCACATATAAACAATTAATAGGCAAATATATCCGGGCTAGGTTGTTTAGTTAACATACCGTTGCCCTTATTTCACGTGCGTCCATTCAAACCTGGTTCCATGCACGATAGCCTGTCAACCTAATAATGTAGCAAGCCTACAACGTAAACGGATTGGAGCTGTTGATGTTGCCCAGTCTGGTTGACCAATGGAGACGCATTTCCTCTCCTAAACCCGCCCACCGTGAAATTTGTGTCAAAAACTCGCAACCGCAAAAAAAGAAAACGAGAGCAAAATCCTGGGTAACGTAACCAAAGATATGAAAAAATTGCAGCCAAATACATATTTGTTTTAACCCAATCGCGTTATCAAGAAAAAATATTCCCTCTCAAAGAATTATTTGCATTCATTTTCAATCAATTTGTTTTCGCATTTCACAAGATTTAATTTGCTATATATATATTTTTGATCTCAATACTTTTTAGTTGATGTTTTGCTTTCAATATTAATTATTTTGTTTGCAATACTAATACTTTTGTTTGTTCTTATTGAAACAAAAGTAACTCCATACTTCCCAAGCCTGAATCGTGGGGCAAAAATCGCTACATTTCTATTTGAAATAAATGGGAGCTGGCCGCGTGGCTTTGGCAGGTGTATCCGTACCTGTAGGTTTAGGGGGGTTGGTCATATCCTATTGTGGTAAGGAGAGTATCTCCTGATATATTGAAAGTTAACTACTTATCTCTTATCAGCATTAAACTAAGGAAACCCCTTGCTAGTGCGGTCATCGTTTGCCCATATAAAGCACGGGGAAACCATCACAGCTACTATCAGTCCTACTAGATTATGTTCTTTTTTTCTGAGTAAATAGGCTAATGGTTGTGGACAAAAACAGAAAAAGAACCAGTCAAGCCTAGTTCAGCCGGCCCGCAATTAAAAGTGATCAATACTACTGCACTCACTGATTTCGAACCCGGGTTTTCCACATGAGTGGTTATGTCTTTAACCATTACAGCACAGTACTGTAGGTGCGCTTACAATCGGTATAACATCTCGACATTACATCGTTTTCTCACGTATTATTTTCATATCAAGTTTGAATATTTTGATAGACGCCATTAAGCATTGTTTTAAACTAACGTTTCTTATTTAATTTACCTCCACCACAAATAGCATCTATGAAATGTACAGCTTTTGCCACTGGCCATTTTAACAGCTTATTAGCCAGTAATAGGCTTACTAATAGGCTATCTAACTTACTACTTGAACTTAACACAACCTAAGCTATTTCATGGCACAAAAACGTGTTTTTCTTTCATTCGTGAATGACTGATACAAGAACTATCAATATAGGTGACGATAACTGACTTTTTCGTCAAGTGAAAAGATGAGAGAATCGTGGAAACCCCTACTGTTTTACTGCCCATTGGGTTTTTATCTAGCCTATAATATATATATATATATATATAT